>PRKT01002336.1:4385-16244 GCA_003671525.1 Saccostrea glomerata | reverse complement strand
ATTTCTGTGACATATTATCGCAAATCACATGGCCTTCTTGTACATTGATAAAATAATAAAAAAAAAAACTAGATATGTGAGAGAGAGAGAGAGAGAGAGAAAATAACAATCTATGAGATTCGATTGTAAGTTTGCTGTTTTTCTGTTTTCAAATTTTTACAGAAAAGAAATTAGAGAAAGTTCCATCAAACCAATACTGTATATTGTAATTAAGAAAAATATAATAATTAACAGTATGCTTTTTCTATCATGAACAATACTTGGACTTTAAATCACTAAAGACTTATTTCAGCTATTTATTGAGATTTATGAAGAGGAAAGTTTTTTTGTTTTTTTTTAATTTCGGAGTTTTATTTTTCAATGCATGTTTTAAAATTGGTAGCGCGCAGATACATGTACTGTAAAAACTTTTCAATATGCCTATAACCTAACTCGTAATCGTATGCAAACAGCCTGGTAAAAGGTAAGTTTAAAAAAATATATATGCAATTATTTGGTTCATAACTGTTGATTGGCTTCTAAATGTTTAATATCTTTCTCCCATTTTAAGATTATATTTCTAAATCAAATGGATAATTAAAAATCGCAACTGTCATTTATTCTGATTTTTTTTTTTAGAAATAAAGAATAAATGCTTATTTATTTGATAGCAAATTAATTGAAATCACTTTAAAAAAAACACTTCGAATTTCTTGTCGGCAAAATTAATGTGAAAATCAAGAAACCCCATCATATTTCTATTATTTCTTTTACTAGTAATTATTTTAATAGATTAATTATGCTGTCTATTCATTTCAGTTAATATTTCTTCTTGATTCATCTGAATAAATATAGCTGATACGCATGCGTAGCTTCCGTTACTAGGTTAGTTTTTCTACCTTTTACTGAAGAGTTCCTGTCGTAAGTTACGTGAATCTTTACGTGTAGGGCTACGTTTACGGGCGTAGATGCGACCTTTAGTAAAACGCTATCTACGCACACATAAATTCAGTCGTAAAGTCTACGTTTACGTCTACGTCTACGGCAAAATTTACGACCTTTAGTAAAACTCAGTACAGCTGAGGAGCCCAGAAGACCCGATACTTGTGGTATTGTAATCCTTAATCAGTAACGTTATTCATATCGATTTGAAAGAAAATACGACGAAATCTGATATTTACTGTTATTTTTATGTTCATGTAACTTTTTTTATTAAAATAAGGCATAACTTCCAAGTTTATATTTTATTAAAAAAATCTAATGAACACTAGGAAGTACTATATGTATCAAATACATGTATATTTATATAATATAAAATGTAATTTTTTAAAATATGTTTGCAATATTTAGCAGCAAAAAAATGCAATATATACTGTTTTACTAACCTTTCCAGAAAGACATTTTAGCTAATGTAATAAGAAGAATGAATCTTTTAAAAGTATATAAATGCTAGATTTGCAAAAGTAGATGGACTTAACAAACTCCACACGATAGTGTTTCAACAGTAAAAGATTGAAAAAAATATTTTAAGGGTCCGACCACCGAGAACAGATTAACGAGTTGACAGCCTTTATAGACTGTGGTTACGTGTATGGAAATACTTTAATCGTGTCGAAAGCTGTGGATGCTGGCGTCTATGGTAAGGGAACAAATTATAAAGTTGATTTTTTAAAGTTTCTGTCGTCTTTTTTAAATAAATACATACATGTACACCTTTATTAATATAATGCGTGAAATAAAAAGTGTTTAGTTCTTCTTTTGACATATAAGATAATTGTATGTATTTTATCAATTGTTGCATATAGTTTTTTTTTCTATTTGCATAAGCATAGCTTAGTTTAAGAATGTCAAGCATAAAACGACCAATGATCTTATTTTACCCCTGCCTCGTTAAATAAAAATATTTTTGTGATGATCATGTTTATAAAAATTTAAAAATAATTTCTCTATTCTACTGTTATTTTCCATTGATTCTTCAGGTTTATTGAAGTCTTCCAACAGTGGTCGAAATCTCCCCAGAGGCAATCCAAATCACTGCAAAGATGGAAAGCAAGACGCTTCTTTATAAAATTTAGAAATAAAAGATTAATGAAATAAATTTTCACTTAACAGTAGCATTTAAGTAGCGTATTGTTGTTCAAATTATGATTTTTAAAAAATTAATTTTCATATATATGGTAACTTAAGTTCCCGGGGTATATCGTTTAATGCTGGATGGATTTCGCCCGCTGTTCAGGTCTCCCCCTGGTTTCATAGAAAAGTGGAAGGTAAAACAAACACTCACTCATAATTAATTTTATACACATCTGATGAATCCATAATATATTATTAATTATTAATAACTAAAAAAGAAAATGAGACAAAAATAATTTGCATTGGAAAATATTAAATATTATACAACTATTAATTACCGTAGTAAAATAACAGAAGAAAATCATTTAACGTTAACTCTGAAAACGTTTGACGTTGTTGAAAAACATGACGTCATTTGAATTATAATTAACCCATTAAAGTATCTTTGATAAAAATGAAGAAAAAACCTACTTAGATTAGACATAAGGACCATAAAAGTCATATTTGACAACTTCAAACATTACTCTATGAAAATCCGTAAAAAAAAAAAACTCAAAATGCATAAAAAATGCCATAAGGACCCTTTTCCCATGGGCGCAATCAAATGTGTAATGGTAATATAAGTTAATTGACCACAAGAATACTTTGACTATAATTATACTGAGAGATTATAAAATGATAAAAATAACCTATCAAATACTATGTCATAAATATAAAGCAAAACATAAACAGACGCGCGTTGGTAGATATCTTGACATCAAGGGGTTTTAACAAACTTTTTTTTAAAGATTTTTAGAATAATCAGAGAGCCCTTTTTTCATTATTGTGTTTCTACATACGGATTAGGGATAAACACAGTAACAAATTTTTGAAATTGGATTAGTCTGGTTCTGCAACTGTAGGAACTATGATGACAAAAAGAAGAACAACATATCATCAGCGTTCATGGAAGGGAAACGCGCTCACGCTATATTGTCAGTCCGTGTTCAGTGGTGTGTGCAGACTTTAACAATTGAATACACCCGATGAATCGTAAAAATTAACAATAACAGAGTTTGTACCCTGTTTGCAAAACTAGTTCATGTTTCGTGAGAGTATTCAATCTGTTAAACTCTGTACAGAAAACTGTAGTGAAGGGGTTTACTTCCAAACATTTCTACTCTGAATTTTCTGTATTGTAGTTTAAATATTTTTTTTTCAAACCCGACCAGAAATTCTTAAGTTTCAATAACTCAAATGAGATTTTTATTATATTTTTCGTGAAATGCTCTTGTAATACATGTCATACTATTATGCAAACATTTGAGAAAATTTTAACTTCAACTCTATGATTATGCACCTGTAATGCATGTAAATTGATTTATGCAATTCAAACAGTATAATGAATTGAATTGAATATTGTTTTAACATCGTCCTTCTCGAGAATTTTTTACTCATATGGAGACGTCACCGTATGCCGGTGAAGGGCTTCAAATTTTGACCGTTATTCGGCACTAAGGGCCATCGAGCAGTGAGGGATCTTTATCGTGCCAACGCTTGCCGCTGACATGGGGCATCGATTTTTAAGGTCTCATCCGAAGGACCTGCAACTTTCATTTCAAAGTACCGTGCGCATGGCGAAGGAACAGTTGCTACCTATTTTATCGACTGGGTCAGTCGCGGCCGAGATACGAATTCACGACCCCCCGATCACGAAATGAGCGCTCCAAACAGTGAAATGATGAACAAAGCAGCATATTTATTAGTTGAGTACATGTAGATCATTTTATTGATTATGGCAATAAAAGTACCCTTTTTTTCTTTTTATGGAGTATGAAAGTGCATATTATCATTATGATCTGAAAACGAAATGAAGATTTTTTTTATTCCTTTTGTATGATAAACGCTTTTTATTACATTAAAATGCAGAAGACTCCAATCTCGAATCTACGATCATCATTTTAACAACCTACTCTTTTTTTCTCAAAGCGTACTTTGTGATAGAACAGGAGATTTGTCGCTTTTGATTGATTGAAATGTAACTTATAAATATTTCCTTTAACTTGACTGTACTTTGAAAGCAGAATACTGTACAAGGTGAGTTTTTTTTTTCTTTAATTTATTTTTCTTTCAAAAATGTAATATTTCTAAAAAGAGCTTCCTACTTGTGGGTATACTTATAACTACTGCAAAATCATCATTGTTCGCGGGGATCATTGTTTCTGGATTTCATGGCATTGGTTACTCTTATCCAGTGATTACATCCTCAAGAATGTATATTGATTCATAGAATCTGCCGTGAAAAAAAGAGTAGCCCAATAAATTGTTCCCACGAAAATTGAACTCCACAAATTAATACAATTCCTGAACATGCAAAATTAAGTCGCGCTTAACTAAGTCATTGATTGTCCTTTTTCTGCAGATCTTAAAAATACTGGGTCCGGGATATATTCTTAATGAAAATATGATTAGCAACTCGTTCCAAAGACACGAATATTAAAAAAAATCTTAAAATTATTGATGAAGCCTTGATCATTTTCTTTCATTTTAAAGTGGGTTAATTTGCCTGATATATTAACCCGCTTTCCAACCTTTTTTTTTAAAGTGTGTTGATTTGGTCCAAAATCTAAAACACTTTGAAAAGGAGTAACTTTTAAAAGTATGTCGTAACATGCGTGTACTTCAAAAATGATTTTGTTCTATGTGATAGACCAATAAATCTGATAGTTGTAATCAAATGAATAGGAAACACTGTAGAAACCTGTCATATTAGTTAGGACTTTTAAACTATGTTGTATTTTTCATAGAAAATTAAAATGAGGTCCTTTAATTTCACTGGAAATTGTAGCTGCAGAAATGTAGCTCTCAAAAAAATTGAAAGACCGGAGAGCTACAGTGCCACACACTGAAATAACTGTATATTTATTGTTTTTTATTGCCACGTGTTAGACTTTGTTCTACAATGTTAGATTTTATGCGATGTTAGGGATGGGAATCATTCAATAATATTATGTACTCACAAATCACAAAGTGTCCTTTTTTTCATTTTTTGACTTTTTTTAAATTGATATAACAACGTGAAATTCTAAAAAAATAAAATTTAATTCCATGACACCTGATCCCACATTTGATGTTTTGAAGATCCCTGTTTGCTCTGCTTCTACATGTATTTTGTACTCTATTTCGTATTCTCCCCCCCCATACGGAAATTGCTACCTACGGCCCTATATTTCAGACAATATCTTTAGCCTAGCTCTCTTGCTTACAATCCATATAAAAAAGAATATCTAATTAAGGGGTCGACCGGCGTTTTATTGCGTGAAATCTACAATAGCGAAACTCTTTATTTTTGTACTATATATAACTTACATTGATTCAAGTGTACATGCCAAGTTTCGGGAAAATCTACCGTCCAGGTATTTATAAGGGACCGTCTCAAAATACAAGTACATTAACTATAGGATTATATAGGAAAGTGCCATTTTTTTGGAACTTTTCTGCAAATTATACAAATTCTCCAATAGACTTTTGCTCAAACTAAAAGATATGATGAGTAACACCATATTGTACATTATATAAAAAAACACAAAATTCCAATGTCTCCTTTTTAAGAGGGGATATCTCAAAATACCAAAAATTAACGAATGTTACTGTTTTATAGAGTATCACAAAATATGCAGGATACATGTCCAAAGGATTTATACCGGAAAAATATAAAAATGAAGGGAAGATTCTCAAATTTCTATCTTTTAAATTTCAGGGGCATATATATTTATAACTTTGTCTTTTATAACATTTTTATTGCCCTTTTTTTCAAAACTTAACGTTTTCATAACGTCAAAACACCATTTTACGGCGCTTTTCTACGTACCAATTGAAAAATCGTTTTAAAAATCTGATATATGAAATTGTAGTTAATTTTTTCAAACTATAATTTCTTAATTTTATCAATTCTTTTTTATTAAGTGAACAAGTTGCTTATAAACAGTAAATAAGCTTCATTTAACGATGATGCGAGAAATATTGCACAATGAAAACAACAGTCGGCACCCTTTAGAGAAAAAAATGAATGCTAATTGATATACTATCATCTACATGTTTATGAAAAAAAATATATGAACATATTAATTTTGATAATCCACATCACATTTATTTTACTTCAATTTTTTGCTGATATGAATAAAACAAAGGATTTTTTTTAACAGGGATCATGGAAACCTTTATAACATAGTTATGAAATGGGCATGGACACAATTTTTAGTTAATTTTTTCCAGTATTAATCTCTACAGTTCCTAACTAAATGAAATAATCAAAAGTCCATAAAACACTACAAAACAAGAGGAGAACAAACAGAGACCTCCAAAAAATTAGCGGTGGAATAAGGTGCCATGGAGGGGTGATCATCCCTTGCCGACAATTCACACCCACCTTGCACTTCTTGTCATGATCAGGAAATAACGGGAAAATACATCGTCAATGGAGTGTTTAAATAATGAACTGACAATAAGTATGAAAAACGTAAGTCAGCATTTGTCTTAATGATAAAAATGACGTTCAAATATTATCTGATCTTTAGAATTTGCAAGAGTGTGCTCTACATACGAATAATTTCTAAAACGAGGTAAATTATTGTCAAACAAGCTCATGATACAAGAAAATCAGCAGTCTCGTTTTAAAGTTCTATGGTCGATTCAATAACCTTTTCAGCAAATAAAATGATGACTTACGTTTTTCATGAAACGGGCCTTTTTAAATAACAAAGGATTTGTCTTGTATCTCGACAACTGAAATTGGATTTTTTTGGGGATCATATGAAATACCTCAGTTATATTTTGTAAACATTAAAAATTGGTATTTTTTTTTAGGTGAAACTGTGCCCATGTGCTTCTAAGTAGATTAAATATCGTTCAAAAACTAATTTCTCTCATCTTTATAAACGAAAAAGAAGAATACTCTAGTAATCAACAGAAGGTATATTAATGCGGGTTTGTTTTTTTTTGGTTGTTGTTGTTGTCGATATATACATTATATATGTATGAACATTTTTAATATTTTTGCATGTATAAATCATACTTGATAATTGAGAACATTTTCTAAGCATTGGTGTTTCTTGAACCTAAGCTTTAAGGTCAGACGACACGTTCCTCAAATATATGTCCAGTTTCTCTTGGTATTATATCAAAAATTATTTATATTTGTCATTCTCTTCTGATTTCTACATTGTTTTCAAAGTGTTTTTAGTTATAAATACACTAAAAATTGTGGTATAGGCCATTCAAGAGATTACCCATAAGGGTTATATAAGAAATATGACCCTGTGGTATCTTGTCCAAATGCCTGGTAAGGTACCCTAATTTTTTGTGAGGAAACTTGTTTAAGTACCTTTACCTCAATGACAAATTCTTAGGAAGAATTATATATTTTTGAGGAACGTGTCATAATATATCTTTATAGTTTAAAAATAGGAAAGAAATTTTATAACATCATTAGCCAATTGATTTACACGTGTAGTTCTTACAGAAATCTGTATTTTTGTCATACTTTTGTCATACCTTCAAAATTCATTCTATGTAAATGTATACTTTAAAATTTCCAAATGCTTTTAAATTACTTAACGTTCATAAAAATATGTTTTTGAACGCATAATGAGATAATATGGATACGAGGGGTGACCAAAATTTTGCGAACTATTTCAATATATACAAAACCACAAAAAAAGATCAGAATGAAATATGGCACATCTATAACCATGAACATGTTCTGTAAATAGCATGTAAAAGGTAATGATTTTCTCTAAAATTGTGACCTCACAATGTGAAATTGACGTAAATATGTAGGTGATCGTGACGAAAAATTGTTGTCACTGTCTTACTCAAGGAATGAACGGCTGAAAAGTTTAACGTATAACTTAGCAATTCTTTTGAAGTGACATATAATATATAAATGGTGCCTGTTTTGGAGGGTAACAGTTGAAATTGACACCCCAAGGAAAACCATTGTCATCCGACGCGCCAGCGGAGGTTGACAATGGTTTTCCGAGGGGTGTCAATTTCAACTGTTACCCTCCAAAACAGGCACCATTTATTTTATTACACTGAATGTCTTCTTGATTTACTATGTCAGCAATACAAATCGTTGATCGCCTTTTCGTTCACGTTTAGAAAGCTCTCAAACTCCCCGCTACTTCTAAAAAAAAAAAGATTTACTGACCTCTTTATTGTTTATTTGATACTCTACGAGTCCTTTATCATCTAAAGTTTCGTTATCCCGCACTCGCAAGCATGTTTCGTCTGTCGTTTGTTGTTTTCAAGTAAGCTACATCTGACGCAAACTTTTATTGACGTCAAGTTTATTCCGGTTCTTTCAAACGCGCAACTGACGTATTGAGAATTCTACGGTGAACCGTACGCGCATAATTCCCACGCATGTGGCATTACCGTTGTGTTACCCGTTGTCTCGTGTGTTGCTAAGGCTGAGGGTAATAGAACAGATTGTTAACTGCGTCTAAACCAATCAGATTTTAGTATTGAACATAAAAGTATAATAAAATAATTTGTACAAGGTTTAGGGAGACAATATACTTTCCACACGTTCAATTTTAAATTGGAATGATTGTGTAAGTGAAGGTTGGGAGATGGTTCATTATGACTTTTGTTTTGTAGCCCAGCAAAGGCAAGCTGGAAGATATGTCTGTTGTTGGGCAATTTGTTATAAAAGATCGCAATGTTGCAACTAGAAAAATAGTTGAATATGTTAACAATTATAGAATAATTAAATCCCTAAAATATAGTGTACTTTAGACTTTAAATGTATTAAATATGATAAAAAGAACGCCCCCGTGCATTATGTCCATGTCGAATAAACGATGTTCCTAATTAAGAAAGATGACTCGGGTTGTGATGGTCACCATGCCTCTTCTGGCTAAACATTATTATCCTTATCCAACCATCTTATTTTCAAGATTTGGTCATTGGACTGTTCTTGTTGTAAAAATTTAGTGAAAAGGTAAAAAATATAAGACTCGGAAAAATATTTTAACGTCTATGAACAGACTTCGTAGCAAGTCACGTGACCGCATGTACCACGTGATTCGCACATGGGCAGAATGATGACAGACGTGCATTAAAATCAGAGAGGGCTGCTTTAAAAAATAATAGACACTGAAACACAATTTTATTTGTTTTATGGAAGTTAATCAATTTGTTCGCGAACTTTTTGATCACCCCTCGTATATCGATGAGACAGCTAACTTTAAACAATAGACGGGCTCAGTTAAACCCCGTTTGCATTCGTTGTTTCAAAGTGACTGACATATTAACATCACTTTGCATTACGAAAACCAACACAAGATACATCCATGTAAACAAAACAAAAATTAAAAGGATAACGAAAAAATTAATGACTCTGATTTCGGGCAATATGCATTTTGTCGACCCTCGAACTAAACTGTTTGCCTTTGTCTGAACGGTTTTAAGCAAAAATCTTGTTTCTTAGGTTCGACAAAAGGAATATTACCCTCAAACTCAATCAATAAATGTTAATTGTATGGTATGTAACAAGTATCAAATAAAAAATCATTAAAGTAATAAGTACAACCTAATTTTACAAAAGCGTATTTCCAGAGGTTTATTTGTTTCAATATTTCAAAAGTTTGTCTGCATATTACTTGCCTTCATGATATTTATTTTTATTTTCAGTTATTCGGGTACAAAATGATGTCAAAAACCGTAGCTTTTGTTGCACTTTTGGTTTTTATTGCCAGTTATGCATCATTTGGAGCATCGGAGGAATGCAAAACACGACTGAATTTGTAAGAATATACTTTTTACACGTTTGACTTTGCATACTTATGTGTAAAGGTTGAATGCTAGTAAATTTTGACTATTGTATTTATAAATTAATACCACGTGCTAAATATTCAATAAATAATTTCATTTTGTGTAAAATTAAAAACATCTTACCTAGTTGCCACTTCCTTTCTTTAATTTGCCTTTCAGAAATTGACCAGAGGAGATTTTTTTGTTTGCAATGGGGAATCCGATATTGAACGCCCGAGTACTAGTACTACTCGGGCGTTCAATATCGGATTCCCCATCGAATACTGGTATTCGAATGTTTCGGACATACTCCATATACTAGTATACGTATTACAAACTCATCGTTCAAAAAACGCCAAGATATTGAACGCTTAAATTGTCTAGATTTACATGTATCGGGGTTTTTATTAGAAACTATCTATAAGACATATAATAATGGTATTTATTCTATTATACACTGTGTCATGTCATTTATTATTATAGGTTTCGAATTAAAAACTCATTGAGTAGTAGATTTATGAGCGAGAAATGCAGGCAGGAACTGTCGGAATTAACGCTAGAAGAAAGAAACAAATTACAACAAGAATTAATGAGCAAAGTAAGTTACATTACCACGGTAAAAAACAAGTAAAATTGATTCAAAGCATCAAATCGGCCGCAAACAAAATCTCACATTTCAAGAGGTAGTTTCAAATTCTAACAGTCTAAAAGCATCTATGCAAATAAAGCATCATATAATAAAAGCTGAAATAATAATCATTTTTATTTCAGGCTGTCTTCAAATCAAAATAAATAATTTTAAAAGAAATGAGTTCATTTGCTTGTCAAATGGACTCATCGATGTAATGATGTCAGAATTTATTATCATGGAAATGAAGATTTAGACCTCTCAAGATGAACCATGTTTTGATACCTGGATCTTTGTCACGTGATAATGTGATTCTGAAACATGTGAAAAGTACTATGAATGCTTCTGTACAATGCGCGGTGTAAAAATGTAGAAATATTATCCCTGTGTAATATGCAGCTATAGTGTAACAACTTTTTAATTTTTATTCATCATGCATTTTTACCACGTCATTATTATGATCCAAAAATCATGACAATTTCCTTTCATATCTTACACACTCTCAGGCTGGGGAGCATCTATTGTAAACACTTACTATATAATCATTAATTATTAATTATCTGATGAGAAATTAAAATTAAATTGAAACATAAAAACAATAATTAATATTTAATTTAAAGCAAGTTTTTTAAAACATTTTACTCGTGATTTTATACACTACACACGTAATTATTTGAGAATTATTTTATACTGATCTGATAAATAAAAAAAAAAAACGTCTCATTTCCCCATGCGCATTTTCTAACATAACTCCAAAAACGATTTCAATGGGCAGTGGTTGGATGGTTTTTGTAAATTGAAATTGTTAACGAACCTTTATCAACACCTCTTTTTATATTTGACGTTAGGAAAAAAAAACTCGTTGTCATTGAAATCTAAGATTATATTCACGTAAAATCAGTTTATTAAACTGATGGTTTTTTTATATTAATTTAGACATTTGAAATGTAAACAATGCAACCGTTACCCTGAACCTCGGAGTAAAATACATCGTACAGTTTACAGAAGTAAGAACTGTATATCATATCATCTGTGCCCTAACGCCTTTAAAATTACTAGTTTTTGATTATATGATTCGAGTTCTTCCTTCACAGAAGCGTCGTACAATACAATACCATATTAATTTTTCTGTGTATAAAGTAAATAAAAAAAGAACAAAAGGAAAAAAAGTAGAGTTGATTTTTTCAGGTCGATTAAAACATCCTTTCGAACTAGAATTCTTTTGAAATAATATGATCATATTTATTTATGATTCTTTATACATTTCATTTATACTAGATAATAAAAATACATTTCATTTATAATAGATAATAATACTACATATATGAATTAAATTCTGCAAATATATTAATATTTTTCTGAGAATTTATTCTTTTTTTTTT
>PRKT01002334.1:9647-25138 GCA_003671525.1 Saccostrea glomerata | reverse complement strand
AAACTTCGCGTTATCCGTGAATTTGCTATATCCGTGTTCGTACTAAACGAGTTTTACTGTAACTGGGCTCTATGAA
The DNA here is from genome assembly GCA_003671525.1 of Saccostrea glomerata. Lineage (NCBI taxonomy): Eukaryota > Metazoa > Mollusca > Bivalvia > Ostreida > Ostreidae > Saccostrea > Saccostrea glomerata. Next base: position 25,062 of record PRKT01002334.1, on the reverse strand, counting down.
GTACAGGGGGGGGGGGGTTGTGTGTGTTGGGCTGGGGGTGTATTCTAAGGTGTATGACCTGTTGTAGTTATTCAGTTTATATATTATACAGGGTTTTTGGTTGTACTCGTTCATCATGTACCTGGGCTCCCCTATGAAGTATGCGGGGGAGGAGTATTCTAAGGTCTTTGACCTAGTTTTCTGGATTATCTCCGCCGTCCCCTACATCGCTATCCCCGCCGCCGCCATGTCACAGCTGTGGTCTCTACAAGGGAACCTGCAAGGAGGTAATGTCGTATAGGGGAGTGAAAAGGGCTGGGCTTGAAAACATAAAATATTTTGACTTTTAACCTAACCATATTTTCTACTTGTTGGGATAGGGATGATTTGAAAACAAATGTGATTTTAAAAATAAAATCATATTTTCAATTTTGGGGTTAGCATTAAAAGTTCTTGAACCTAGATAAAGCAAGTTTGAAATTTAGATAATATCATGTTAATTAGGCATGAGTAATTAATTTATCTTTGGCTGTAGTGAGTATTATTTGTAAGGAATGTCATTTTTTTCATTGTTTTCATGTTTGAGGTCAAGTTTTTAAAGGAAGAAGATAATTTTGAAAACTTTTTGTTACAAAAGGATTTTTGATTTTTAGAATTTTTTTGGAAGTATTTTTAATTTTTTAAGATTTTTTTTAAAACAGAGAATGAAGTACATGTTCTGTGGTAACCAGGAGGAGCCGCGTGACTATCAGGGTTACTACCCCGCCCCTGAGCCTAGCGCCCCACCAGCCTACTCCTACAACACCAACAGCTACGGACATAACGGCTCCTCACTGTACCCAATGGACGACATCCACAAAAATGTGTACAACCCTGAAATGAAACCCCTGGACACGCGTCTACGCTCGAGTCGTATTTAGCAATGAATGGCTGGTGTGAATCTCAGTAGGAAGAGGTGGATCCAGAGAAACAAAGTGGTGTGACCCATAACCTTTCATATTGAATGGACGCAGTTGTGGAGGTGTGGGTAATATAATGTTATTTTCATGCCATGGAGAAAGAGTTGTGTTTTAAGAAATGCTAGATCTGCAGACAGTCTTAAGCCTTAAACAGGGTATCTCACCAGTGTTTTATTCAATTTATACAAAGGAAAACAGAATGTATATATGGAACATTGTTATCAATAAACATACATTTTAGTGTGAGTTTTCATGTCATTACATGTTGTATTGAATACTCTGAATATATGTATGTTTCTTCTTTATATATTGAAATTGCACAATGCAGGAAAAAAGTTTGGTTATAATTTTTCAGCCAACCAAAAAATCATGCTGTTAATTTTTAATGATTTAAATAATGTTAATCATAAGACTGTCAGTGCAATTATTTTTCAAAATTATGTTTTTGATCTGAAAATGCATTTTGATGGCACCTACACTGAAACTTTTTATTTTGATTGGTTTTATCTGTATATAATTTTTATCTTTAATATGTATGAAAAAGCTCTTTTCTCACATAATACAACTCAAACATGTACTTTTTTCAAAACTGGTTTCATGTTTTTCATTATGATACAAATTTGAAAATATGAATTGTTGAAGACTTTAATGAAATCAAAGTATTGTGAACTAGTCCAGTAGTTTTAGAACATTAACATTGTATATTACTATATTCCCATCAATTTATGTTTATGACAATGTTTTAAATACTCTTTTTATCATTATATTAAAATGTTATCTGTGGTATCGTTTTCAAATGAGATTCAGAAAAATGAAAGTCGCATTCATTAAGAGTTAGTTTTGAGTGGTACAATATACCTATACTCTACAGTGTTAATTCTTCTGGACAAGTACACTACATTTGTTTCCTGTAAAGTATTATTATTATGAACAGACAGTGTGTGTTTCAACCACAACCATTGATAATTGAAATGGCTAGTAGGTGCAGAATTTGTGGTATTGAGGTTGTTGTAAAGAATATAATGATAAAAATCATACAATAGAGAATATAATGGTTATAAATATATAATAATTTTTTCATGTGGCACATGTACATGCATATTCCATTTTTATAGATTTCTGTACATGTTCAAGCATTTCTTGTTCATAGACAAAGAGTAATTTTTTTAATAGGAGGCATTTGGAAAATGCAAAGGGGGAGGGGGGGTTAACCTGCAAAAATCCTTGGCAAGCAGAAGGAAACAGATTTTGTTATTGGACAGATTTTATTATTAAGGTACATTGATACTTTGGTAAGAGGGATAACTCTTAATGTCATAAATGTCTATTATTCCTTTAGGCTCAAAAAAATTAATCAATAGTTTCTCAGGCACCGCCGCATCAGTTCAAAAACGGCCGCATTGATGAATTTTATTGATATATTGAAAAGGGAAATAACCCAATTTTCTATTTTGTCCAAGTTGAAAAAGAAAATCGAGTTATTGCCCTTTTCATAAATGCTAAGATAGACGTTTTTATTAGAAAAACAATATTTTTCTTCTAAATCTACAGTATTTTATAAGTTAACTTTTAAATAAATGTTTGGAATAACATTATTTAAAGTTGAATTCATATTTTAACTCATTTCAGAGAACAAAACTTAAGAATTAGTAGATATTATCATTTTATTGAACAAATGACTTTGAAACAAGGTGTAGACTACGTCCTGCTTCCAAATAAAAGCCTGCCTGCCGCATTGAATTTTGATTTTTTTGCCCGAGAAAAATTGATTAATTGTTTTTGGCCTTATAAATCTGCCAAGTTGAAGTGTCGTTTTTGTCCAATTTTGCCTGCAACCTATGTTTTTATTGTTTGTATTTTACTTATAAAATACTTTTCTTTTGGAAAACCATTAAGGTTCAAGCATCATTTTATATGAGTGAGCAGAGGGTTAATGAACCTTAAACAGGCACAATCTCAATATTTGCTTTCTGTTACTAAGTATTTGGAGTATCTATGGGCTTTTTTACTGCATAGTTATATGCTTTTATCAATCTATAGGTTTTTATTGAAAACAGCTATACCGAAAGATGCATTGGGATGGAAAATTAGTAATCCATTAGTTGTTTTACTATCTCTAAGTTTTGGGGAATAGAATAAGAATTTTTGAAAAATTGCTTAATATCAACCTGCACAGTATTTTTTTTTTTTATCAAATTTTATATAGTGTATTTTATTTCATTTCATTGCTTTTCATGATATCAGCAATAAAAATTCTGAAATGATAACAATGGACACTGGTCTATCTGATAATGATTTACTTAGTAGATTTATTTATAAAATGTATGTGTAAGAAATTTTTTATCGAAATCTTACAACAATTTTAAGATTTACAGGAAAATACTTACTGTAGATGATAATTTTTCACGAAATCTCATTTTCAGCGAAATATCAATACATGTATTTAGTACTTATAATGTGGACAAAATTTTCATGAAGTCTAGTTATTGCTGTAATAAAGCTATACTATTACAATTTTTTTGTGTGGAAAAATTTTTTGCCACCTGACAGTCTCGCTGAAAATAAAAGTTCTCGTGAATATAAAGTGATTAACAGTACTGTTAGTATCATGATGAATTTAATTGCACGAAGGTTAAGATAAATGCAATATTGCATATAACAACAAGAAAACCACATCTGGAGGACTCAAAATTTTCAGCATAACTCTTTTAAGTAAATTCAAAATTTAAAACACTCTAATATAGCTCTACTTTATTAAATCAAAGTTTACAATATACTACAAGCTTTAATATCAATAAAATCTTCCTTGAGTTTGTCCATTTTTTCTTGCTTTATATTTGAAATCATCAGAACATAAGGGGCAAGTTAAAAAAAAATGTGTCATGAATTTGGTCTGATTGTTAACTTACTCTCACTGTAGATTTATCATGAAATCATGTTTTTGTGACATTTTGGTTTTGTTGTACAGAGGTTTTGAAACATACTCAGAAGTGTTGAAATAGTAATAAAGTTTAACAAAACAGATTCCATTTTTGTTTTCATGCATTTCTTTTACTTGAAACTCTGAATCATGAGCTGAAAAAAATGAAAATTATAATATGTGAAATATTTTGATCTCTGTATTAAAAAGCTTTTATCCTTGACACCGAAAATAGAATAATTAAACCTCTTGCTTCAAAAGCGGCAGCTATATAGTGATCGCTGTGTCCGTCTATTACGCTTTGGGGTACCCATCTCTTATCTGCATCATCTCTTTAATCACTGAATGATTTCACAGAATCTTTGTTATATAGAGCCATTGTAGCCTCCTATTTGACTTTTTGATCAGACACATATTTTGGGTTTCCTAGAGCAAAAACATGGACACTGCCATTTTTCTGTTTTTTATTACTAGTATATTTTTCATGAATGTGTATATTGTATAAACGTCGAGTCTAATGGAAGTGATTTTGTACTAAATTTATTAATCAATAAACACAAAAAATCATTAATTAATACACCAATAATAATTACAAATTCTTTTAACATAAGGTACATGTAAAAAATATAAATGACAGCTTGCTATTTACTGTATAGTAAACGCAGATTAGATAAGATTTATTGATGCCAATGTGTAGCCCCACAGGATAACTTTGTACAGTTTTTATACAATCACCTGAATAATTATTTCCAACAAAAATTTAAACGATTTTGAAGTCTAGAGAACAGTGAATTTAAGTGGTTAGTCTTTTCATGTGCCTTGCAAAATTCATTTTAAATTATTAATTGTTTGCATGCTAACACAACGGTTTTCTTTAAAACATCTTTGTGAATATAAATTTTTAAGTGCACATTAATAATAAATCTTATTTATTGGTTTGCTTGAAATATTTGTTAGAATAGAGGAAAGATATATAATGTTATATTAAACGTATGTTTATTTTTATTTTTGAAATTGAAGATTATAATTAGTTCTTTCTTTTAATCATCATTTCTGAAAAGAAAAGATCACTTCCTCTTGAAATAACCCCATTCCATACAGGATCCCTGTGTCGTCCAGGAAAAGGAGCATTAAGGTTCACGAGAGCACAGTTATCGTACCACCATCCAGATCCACACTGAGCTGCGCACGTGTATCTGTCATGGTCGAACGTGGAAAAAGCATGATTCACCAATGGGTGCGATCTGAATGCATCATCTAGAAATAAAAATTCTGAGTATATTTATCCTTGTTTCAAAAATGCTATTTTCAATGTGTTTATGAAACAAATTATACTAATAAACTAATTAATAAAAAATTATTACGACTAAATGAAAGGAAATAAATCATCGCCTTCTACCAATATTTGCTGATTCATTTATCTTCCCCAGAGAAAGTCTGTAACTGTTAGTTTCGTCGGAGATGGAAAATAAAGAATACTGCACTTCATACGACTTTCTTGCTGTAGATTCCATTCTGATATACAGTGAGTTGTTGTAGGCTACGGTCAGCTTATGAATGGCATCATTTCCTGAAATTTCGAATTTATTTTATAGTTGTTTTTTGCCTTGATCAATAACATCCTCAATCAACAATCTTGGGTAATGTATCATACACTGGTTGATGGGCAAATATGCACACATTTGTACCAATGTTTTCGATAGATATTAATGGTAACTGGATCAGAATGACAATGTCAAGAGTATGATATATGTATGTAAAACTACAAACTTTAAGACTTCTAGTATCCAGAGGGAACCGTTGTGTGAATCCTACATTTTTCGGTTGATTAAACGGGTTGAAGTGTTAGGTATATGTCCCATTTCTATTCCCAACTTTTGAATTAAATAATGACCTTACCGAGCCAATAATTTCCTTGAACATCCCCAAAACCTTGCCGATATTGATCCCATGTTGTGTTAAAGTTTATATGGGGATCTTCTCGATTCCTGTGTTGAATGACCTAGAAAATTAATTATTTTTTTTAAATAATAAAATATGGTAAAATATTTTTTTAAATAAAAGTTTCATCGTTTTTTTTTTATTTTTACTGCGATATAAGCAATCCCCTTCGGAAAACGTTTTTATTATTCAACCTTGGGGGGAGTTTCTAAGTGAAATGTCTTTTTAATATGCAGAAAATGTAAAATGAAAACATGTACCAGTTTATATTATTTTTAATGTGAGAAGTCAAACACTTAATTCTAATAAGTCACTAATTACTAAAGGTAGATGCAGTTAAGGTTTAATTTTACTTTTTATCATGACTAAAGAATTCTCGTACAGAGGAAACTGGTGAGCTTCCACACTCACACTGTGAAACCGGGGCAAGTTTCACAATGCTGTCTTAGGACTAAGACCTGTCTTAAGGCCGAAATTATCTTAAGATTGCAACATAACTGTTTCACAAAACTTCATATCTTATGATAATCTTAAGATCTATCAAAATCTTAAGACAACTAGATATATGTCATAAGTCTAAAGTGAAACTGGCGAAGGATATATTTTGGCTAAAAATGGAAATAAATGTCAATAAATTACCATAAATAAAATGTCGTAATAATGTGAAATCTATTTGTTATTGTAGTTTATACGACTGGATAAAATATGAAAAAAAGTAAATTAATTGTTTAAAGTAAATTTGCAATTGGCTCTAAATGTTTTGCTTGTCTGTTCATTATTTTTTTTAAGTTTATGTTCTTATAAAAACATGCAGTATTTCTAGAGTCAGCATGCATTGAAACTTGGTAATTTTAAGCTAATGATAATTTTAATTTAAAAAAAAATCTATCCTGTTACGAAGATCATTGATTGCTAAGCTATTCCTAAATTGTAATAAATAAATATGGGTAAACATCTCATTCACGGAGTTTCACTTATTGGACCGTATTATGATATTGTTTATATAGCAAACTATTTGTCATGTGATGTGTCGCTAAGGAATTTTTCCGTTGTCAAGATAAAGTAAGGGGTAACTTTGAAAGAGATTTTAAATTAAGATGAATAAATTCATTTTTACATGCAAAATAATTGATGCTATATCTTCAGGTGAAGAAACATGGATGTTAAAATCTACTTTTTAGCTGAACGTGTGAATAAATGAAATAACCAGTTGCTATGTTTGTCATGTTGCTAGGCAACCATATAACCCAATTAGCAAAGTAAATATTTCATTTTCTTAATCATCAACGTATACCCTTCCACTTGTATGATCTTCAATAATTTCGAAGAGGGTGCCCTCTAAGGCCCTAGTCATATCTTGTTCTTTCAAGATATCTTGCTTGATACAGTTGTACATGTTATTCTCTGAGACATGCTCTTATGATATAATATAATACCGTCCAGCCTCCTTCAAGAAAATCCATATCACACTTCACGTGAACAGCAGAGTTGCCTTTGACATTCACATAAGGGAATATCTGATAAATTCCAGTCTTCTTTTTACCACAATTGTAGATGTCATAACAGTCAAAAGGAAAAATACAATCTGTTATAATAAAAAGAGATATATATTTTCCTACATGTAGTGTATAAAAGTCGAAATATCAATATGATACAGATGCCTTTATCTTACAAGGACTTTTTTTTGCTCTAGTTCAGCGTACTCATTCAGGTTCGGTATGCTAAATCCTCTTTTACTTGAGCTTCAAACGGAATTGTAGCATATCTTTTAGCTCGTATAAAAAATCAAAAAAATTATCACAATCCCGATTTAAGAACAAAAGTCAGAAAGTACCATATATGGCCTATGAATGTCTTAAAAAATAAATCACCGTTTTCATTTAAACTATTTGTGGTTTCCCTATCTACCTGACTTCATCAATGCAGGGGTGGCTTTTTTCATCGTAACGGCTAAAACTTTTAACGTTTTGAGTTTTTCCGGAATTTTTCGCCGATTTTACAGATTCATTTTAAAATTTTAAGTGTGGCGCATTCCTCTCGGAAAAAAAATCAATCATTGGTATCTTACGAGTATTTTTTAACAAGTTTTTTTCTCCGAGAAGAATGCGCCCCAAGTTTAAAATAATATTTATGAATATTATACTTTCATGTAAATTAGTTGAATCTGATTGGTCGAGAAACATTTGTTAAAATACACTATTACTCGCTGAATAATGAAGCCTCGCCCTCCATCGTAGCAACAAACAACAGTGCTTGACGACGGGTGATATTCCCAAAAATAGCGACTGCGCATAATTTATGTGCGCGCATTTCACATGTTATATGTATTTGTATAAAACATTCAGTTTAATATAATAAATATTGCATGTATTTGAGTGTAACATTGAAATTTTCACACCTCGAAAACCATTGTAAACCTCGGTTGACAATGGTTTTCTTGGAGTGAAAATTTTCAATGTTACATTCAAATACATGCAATATTCATATAATGTCGTTTGGTCAGCTGGCGCATGCAGAGAGCAAAGTAACCTTATAAAATTTCGTGTTATTAAAAACATCACATTGCAACGATTTAATCTATCGTAAGAAAAAATACTGTACATTATATAAACAGAAATATAAATCTTTTAAATTAGTCTAAATACATTATTTAACAATTGGAAGGCAAAACAGATTTTTAATAGCCTATTAGCTCAAACAAAAACATTTTTTAAAAATTGGAGAAATGTACTCGCGGTAGTCTATGCTTTTCACATTTTCATGTCTGTTCTATATCATTTTTAACAGAAGCCCTTTACTACAGCCAGGTTATAAACCATAATAAGCCTATTTACTTATATTTTTTCAAGATTTGTCAAGCCGTCAATCTGTTTTCTTGACGTCACAATGTGCAGAAATTGACGTCAAATTCGCGGACTTACAATTTTTTATACATGTGATATAGCAGATAAAATATTTTGAGGTGATCCAAAAAAAATCAATTGTTGAGAAATGAAATGCAGAAAATAAAAAAATAACATTATTACGATTAAGGACATTTGTTCAATTATAGCCCTACTTACATTCTGCGCACTTGTATTACAAAAATCACGTATTATCGGATATAGAACGATTAATGTTGAACAATGTCTACATAGCTACAGATGCTATATATTTACTGAACACTTTAATGTTTTTATACATTTTGCTCATACTTTGAGTATTATACATTTATTGCTTGTAGTGAGGGAAATATGAAAACAGATTCAGCCAAGAAATACTTTTATCGCAAATGGTGCAAATGTTTCCCGAACATTCATGCAATGAATTGTATATTATACCGAAATAAGCAAAACCTTCGAAATAAACATAAATTTTCAAATTCGGCACCGCTCTCAAATATTCACTTTTATTTTTAACATCAAAGTTCCTGAAACCTTTTGACACATTTCTTATCAGCAGTTTTGTGACGTAAACCAGTGTATTGTGACGTTGACTTCTTTTGGGAATTTTCTTTTAACGAACGATAATTATATTGCAGGAAATTACATTAGGTATCCGAAGAGGTTGAATATGATGAAAAGCATGCTGACGACCGGGAAATATGAAGTTTTATTGCCCGATCACGTGACCAATCAGATAACATCTGATATAATAATTTCATTCAGTTTAAATATCGAAGATAGTCAGCATGTCCCAGAGAGAGAGAGAGAGAGAGAGAGAGAGAGAGAGAGAGAGAGAGAGAGAGAGAGAGAGAGAGAGAGAGAGAGAGAGAGAGAGAGAGAGAGAGAGAGAGGAAAGGGCAGTGAATGTGAAAGGAAGACAGAAAGAGGGAGTTTGGGCAAAAGTATTCTTTTATCAATTTTTTAAAATTTATCATCATGCATTTATCTATACAAAAAAAAGAAGAATATTTAAACCAAAGATATAATCTATATTTATTATACCCCCGCTTGAAAAAGTGGGAGAGTATATAGTAATCGGTATAAAATTTCCGTCCGTCCGTCTGTTACGCTTTATCTCTTATCCGCAACTCCTCCTATACTACTGAGTGAAATTTAATGAAACTTTCAAAGAATCTTTAATACATATTGCCATTATGCACCTCCTATTTTACTTTTTTATTCGACATGTATTTTAGGTTTCCCATAGCAAAACATAGACATTGCCATTATATGTTTACCTATGACGTCACATATAGAAGCTTCTGGATAACATTTCATAGAACGAGTTATTCCTCTTTACACATTACCTAAAAACAATAGATAGCAACACATGGACATTATGGGAGGCGGGGGGTATCATTTAGTGAGCTCATTGCTCACAGTACCTCTAGTTTATAATGAGTTAAATATATGTAAAATATGGCATAAATCAAAGAAAAGGCATGTCTTTCACTCATGAATTAATATTTAGATGTACCCTTTATCACTCTAATATAATAGAAGAAACTGATTAATGGACTAAAATACAAATTTCGATAAAATCAAATTGAATAAATAATTTTGCATATGACAGCAATGTCTTCTTTTAACCATACCGAACAATACATACAGTTTCTCAATCCAATATCAGATCATTGATTGTCACTTCAGAAAATATAACTAATATGATTTGGGAAAATTTCAATTGCAAACGCTATCACTTGATTCATGAGAAGAATAACAGAAACTAACACACAAAGATCAATATTGCAATCTAAAATAAAATTACGGAGATTGCATAACCCAATTACGCTCTATGGGGTAATAAACGATCGAAATCCTGTTTTGAATTAATATCCATAGATAAACTGTGTCTCTGTTCAACATGACAGTATTGCGTTGTTCGAATTCAACAGCCTACTCCAAAAGAGCGCCATATATCGGAGTAAGTAGCTGAAATAAGTGCATATATTTATGAATAGATTTTTCATATTTATATCATGAAAAATTTATCAAATGCGCTTGATTTTGAAATTTGTGTATATCGATCGAATTGTAAAGCATTATAATCTGAGAGTTATATAAAGGCTTTTTGTTCATGCGTCATTTTATACTTTAAATTTTACGGTGAAGAACTGTTAAAATAAACAAGCATAAATAATTTACTTTAACAGTGAAATGCCATGCATTTTCCGATATAAATACATGTATATGATATATATTTATATATTTAATGTATAAATATATAAATATTTAGTTCAACAATTAATTAATCCAAAATAAGGGGTTAATATATTGCACATATAAATATTCATTGTTATCCATGTTCACCTTTTAGCTCACCTTAGCTGAAAGTATATGTGGGTTTTTCTCATCACAATTTTTCAGTACTCCTTCTTTCTGTTAACCTTATTACAATTTCGACTTTTTCTCGAAACCCAACAGTCCAAATTCAATGAAACCAACCATAAAGCACCCATTCGTGTAAGGTATTCCAAATTATTCAATTGAAGGGTCATGTCCTCTTTCAAGGGAAATTAATTTTTAAAAAAGGGGTAAACTTGTGGGTCGAGAATGATGAAACTGATATACAAGTTTCTTAAGATAGAGTATACTCAACATTGCTCAAATGTTTCCCCATCAGGTGAAAAGTGGAAACTCAATGAACGATCAGAGTTTTACATAAAGGGAATATCTCGAAAAATCTTCTTCTCACGAAAAACAAAGACCTAGGTGATCATATTTATACGAAAGCATCCTCAGGTAATGAAGATTAATTTTTTTGGTTTAAATCATGGACAACCAAATAAATTTAAAATTATACGAAAAAAGCTACAGTAAGTCAAAGAAATATATAACAATTTTTAGTAACTCTAGATTCTGAACTCTAGATTCCAAAAGTCTGAAATTTTTCTGTGCGATAGTATAGATCTTTGCCGGTAAGTTAAGGTTACAACCAAATATTCTACTTGCCTATATGATACGACGTCATGGTAAGCGTGAACTTTAGAGCTAACAATTTCATAAAATCATTATCTAAGATTGATTTGAAGTCGTTAAAATGAATCAAAATACGTAGAGGCATAAAATAAGCGGAATCTTGTCGTTTTGGGGTCTCTGTATTTATCACAGGGGTTAAATACCAAACCCATGACGTCATAACTGATGATCAGAGTGAAAATGAAAAGTAACAAGAATTCATGTAAATAAACACAAGAAATTGGGGTCGAAAATTATTGAGAATGAATATCATGTGTGATGCATTTGGAAATGAAGCTTATGAATAAAGCATGCTAAAATGATTCTACAATTTCATCGTACAATAAAGGCAAACAATGTGTTTACTTGCCGATCAGCCCTTCCTCTGCCGTTCATAACAAAAAAGATGCAAAAGATTAACACTTTGCCGCATAATTTAAACTTATTTTTTTGTTTTTATCTTAAGGTGGAATGCCACACCATCTTTTTATTTTATAGATCTTTGAGTCATCCTTTTATAACAAGGGTTTAAGCATTGAAAGGTCGATATTAGCTCTTAATTATTTTATATGAATTTTTTTTTGTATTTTTTCAAATAAAATGGAAAAAAATTAAATAAATTCAACTTAGATGTTGTCGAGTTTAAAGTTTGCTGTAAATGAATGTATCATATTAATATCTAATAAAATATGTAAAGAAAGGGTTGTTAGACTTTTTAATTTTTTTTTAAAATATTTATGAAAGTTAAACACATTATTTGTGAATATTTTTTAAACCTATGGTTAAAATCACCATAAAGCTAGTCACAACTGAGGACAACATGTTTGTCAATCATAATTTTAAAAGAAATTGAATCGAAATTGAGAAATTTTAGAGAAATTAATTTTTTTAATATTTGGACCTAACCCGATCAAAATTAAACTGATCCCGATGAAAATTAATACAAAATTTATAAAATGCTAATTTACTGTATTTACAATGAAGAAATCTATTTCATTGTCAGGTTCATTAATGTTTTAATCCTTATTACACTTAATCAGACTAGAGCTCTTGGGGAAATGTATTTATTTCCAATAAATATACAATTATGGTTGGCATCGGTTGAATTTTGATCGGGATCGGCCAAATTTTAAAAAAAAATAATTTCTTTCAAATTTGGCCATTTCGTTTCAATTTCTTTTAAAGATATAATTAACGAACATGTTCTCCCCAGCTGTGACTGGTTTTAAGAAAATTTTAACCACAAATTTAAAAAATATGTTTTATTTTCATAAATATTTTTTTATTTTAAAAAAATTAATATCTATTCGGCTTTTTTACACATATTTTATTAGATATTAATGTGATGCATTAATTTACAGCAAAAATTTTACAAGAAAGCGTCTTATTTTGATGGAAATATTTTTTTTCATTTTCTTTGAAAAAATACAAAAAAATTCATATAAAATAATTGAGAGCTAATGTCGGCCTTTCAATGCTGAAACCATTGTTTAAAAAGGTTGACTCACAGATCTATAAAATAAAAATTTGGTGTGGCATTCCTCCTAAAGTACTTATTGTATTGCTTTTGGAAAGTGCTGCTAGAATCGTATGGTTAACGGGAATTAATGTATTCTTTTCATCTTATGAACAAATTGTAAAAGTTGTGGGAAGGTTTCTTCCGAAAGTGAAGTATAATTATTTCTGTGATAGGACAGTAGGATTCTAGCAGCATTTTTCATGATACAGAGATTTTTTCCATAACTTTTATTACAAATTGAAAGTATTATCCCCATGGTAGTGTTGAACTTTTCACTTTTGCATAAAGGCATATTTTCTAATCATAGACGTCACGTGGTGACTTCCATGACTTCCGATTTATTAATGCTACATATTTTTAAAAAAGTGTTAATTTGCAGAATTCTGATCTTAACAAACCCGCGTTGGGTTTTAATTAGATTTTTTTGCATAAAAACCCCCATACAATGTCTTTAGTCACTTCCGTATATAGGGATGGTGACTAACGATACAAAATTAAAAATAAGGTATAATATAGAGTTTAATGTTTGTATGTCTTTTGCAGCATTGGAAAATTACTAGTATAAAGTAACCAAACCCATTTCTTTACTGATTCAACAGATATGCTTTAATCCATAATTATTTCATTGTTGGTTCTTATGAGATTTTTTCTGGATGACACAAAATAGTTTTTTTTCGGCCATAAATTAAAAGAAAAATGAGAAAGAGGTTTTTGGGTTTTAGCAATTTAAGAGTTATCTTCATTTTGATGTTTTGTTTGTTGTGGTTGAAATAACCCCTTGGCCAGTGGAAATAACCCACCCATTATACTTATTTTTTGACCAATTTATTATATTCATGCACGAGGAAAAGTTCTTTAATTTTGTACAATGAACTTCTTTTTTAATATTCCATTTGAAAACAGCCGTGTTTAGGGAATTAAACTCCATATTCTGCAAAGTATTCAACAGTATCCCAGTCTACCATTGCGAAGAAATTATAAATAAATAAACACGCAGAGGTGAGGATGCTGTTGTTCATTATGTTTATAAGCAATATAAAGGGACATTTCTTAAGAAATGAATTTAATTTTTGAAGATTCATGAGGTTATGAACTACGACGCTTCACGCCGGCATATTTCATGAAGCGCGTTAGCGCTTCATGATAGATATGCCGGCGTGAAGCGTTGTAGTTCATATACCTCATGAATCTTCAAAAAATTAAATTCATTTCTTATATTTACATTATTTTTCTGATGACTTGCCATAAATTTACGCCGTTCAACTGTCATTTTTAAAACAAAACAGTGTGCACTATATTTTTGACTTTTTGACGACAAGAGCGGTATTATGACGTAACAATGGAGATATTCATGCTTATTCGTGATACATACTTAATGTAGTTCATGAGAAAATATACTGCATTTTAGTTTGTAAAGAATCATAGGGGAAATTTATTGGAAATGTAAATATTTATCAATGATTAGCAGGATAGCGCCATTGTCCATTCACCTCTCTACTTTGATTCTGTGATTAATATAATTATGAATAATTATAAGTTATGTTGTAAAAGGAGAGGTAAAAAATTGGGTTCCGGCATCGCTCATAAATTTTAACATGTGTATAAAAGCATAAAACTTTTATTCAAAGTCTTTTTCAGATTATTATCATATTCACTGCATTATCGCAAATCTTGCTTGAAAGTATACCCTTCGAATCGACAAAGTGATGCGTTGAATGACTAAAGTACAGTTGAATCTTTGACTGACATACAATTGCAAAATCCAACAAAGATTGGTGCATTTTTGAAGGTCAGTCCTTCCTCAAATAAATATTGAAAATAGTGAATGTTTCCAAAAATAATGATAATTAAGTGGCATATTAAATGATTGTGATTGTTGGTAAACTGTAAAATGGTGTTGCAAATAAAATCTGTGTCAGGAATAGCGGAAGTTGATTTGTTACATGTACCCTGGTGGGAGGTCGGGATATAATTCTGCGATTGAATATCAATGCCTCCCCCCATTTTCTTCGCCAGTACTTCAAAACATTAAATGTACTTAGATTAGGTGAATATTGTTTGCCTTTCATTTTTTAAATACGAGTTTGTGTGATATCTATCATTTCATATTAAATATATAATTACATAATCATATGTATATTCACCGTTACAGAACAAAATTCACTGCCCCCCTCCCCCTCCCCCCCCCCCAAAAAAAGAAAGAAAAACTAGAGCT
>PRKT01002333.1:0-16207 GCA_003671525.1 Saccostrea glomerata | reverse complement strand
GGGGGGGGGGGGGGGGGGGGGGGCAGTTTTCATGAAATTTATTTTTATTTTTGTTCCCCTTCAACCATAGATGCTTTGTACTAAATTTGGTTGAAATTGGTTCAGTGGTTGCAGAGAAGAAGCTAAAAATGTTCAAAAGTTTACGACCGACGTACGACGGACGACTGACGACGACGGACGAAAAGAGATACAGTACCCGCATCGCTATTCTTTACAATTTTATCGTGTTCTATCGTGCGTGTATCCTATCGTATCGTGCGTGTATTCTATAGTATCGTGCGTGTATCCTATCGTATCGTGTTTTCCGTTTATCGTGTTTTGCGTTTATAATTATCGTGTAGATCGTTTATCAGGTTCTATCGTGTATCGTGTTTTGCGTTTATCGTGTATATTCGGAAACCCTCGCTTTTTATCTTTACTATGTAAAGAAACTACTGAGCTATTCCGAGTTTCTTTTTCATTTTGTTAATAAAAATAAGATTAATTCAACCGAAAAAGAGAAAATAAAGATTCATCCCTTTCGTTTTCATCAATATAAGAAATAATAAAGCGTAGAAGGAAAAAATAATTAATCGCGTATTTCATGAATGAATAAATTGATTTATTAATGAATAATCAATTAAATAAATAAAATAATTACATCATGGTAAAGCAGAGAGTAATTGTCAAAATTTAAACAGTAACTCTATTTTTCGGAAATGAAATTATAAGTAGATTGATCACCTAATCCGTTTCTTTAAAAAATAATTTATCAAATTGTATGATTTATTTTGTCAAAATTAAATACTATTCAATATGATTTCTCAAATGAATCAGGGTTATCGGAGAAAGATTTTTGGTAAGCTACGATGTTCCCGTACACAAAAAGCGGCGCGTCGATTTACCCAAATGGACCCAATTGATTTCCATTTGGGTCCATTTGAGTTTCCATTTGGGTCCATTTGGGTTCCATTTTGGGTCCATTTGGGTCCATTTGGGTTCCATTTGGGTCCATTTGGGTAAATCGACGCACCCCACAAAAAGCAAATAAATAAATAATAAGCAGGATATTGAAATGTATTTTTTTTTCATACAATATTCTGTTTTTCCTTGTTTATCGTCTGATAACGTTAGGAGTATGTTTACGCGTCTGACCTGCATGTATGCACAATTATTTAAAGTCTTGATGTTAAAAATATAATATAACATAAGACAATGATCCATATTATTTTAACAACGATTTTGGCCGTATACGTTCAAATTTTAAATTTATTTCTTAAAGCTAATGATAGATTCCTTGACATCTGTCTAAATTAAAAAAAAGAAATCAAAATTATAAAATATACTGCATGAAAATATTCTACCCAATTTATCACACCATGGCTGTTAGTGTTACTATAAAATAGAAGATTTTCATTAATTTTATCTGGCATCTGACCCGATTTCGAGTATTCTCTCCGAACTGTTAATATACATATATCACATGGCTTCGAGGGTGACATACCAGAATATTTGCCCCGAGGTGACAGGAAAGCCCTGGAGTGTTATGTCACCCGATGCCTTCGGCATCGGGTGACATAACACTCCAGGGCTTTCTTGTCACCGAGGGGCAAATATTCTGGTATAGTCGCCCGAGAAGCCATGTGGTATATGTTATATAACATTTTTAAAATTAAAGAAAATTGAATCATTTAAAATCGTTGAAATTTTCACCAATAATCCAGAAATGCTTTCTTGACGTTAAGAATAACGCTCCGTTGTTACATTTGCTTAGAAATCGACGACATAACATCTCGAACCCGAGCAAAAATGCGCAAGTAAAAACACGCGAACGTAATCGAAAAAGTGACATAACTGTTTCCGGCGAGGGTTGACATAACTGTTTCCGGCCGGACATAACTGTTTCCGGTGTGACTCGGCATTTTTCAGGGTTTATAGCGAAACTTATTACATTTGTGATATAATAAGAAAACATATTCAAAATGTTATGTATACAAATATTTGATTTATTGCGTAATTATATACGTGAAATAACTTGGTACTTGTAGATAAATTTATTAGATAGAAAATTAAAATGTATATTTTTCATAAATAATAAATCTGTTTATAGAGTTTCAAAATTCACACCCTTGAGAAGAAATACAAAAAAAAATACAGTCTCCATTTCATGAAAATCCATTTAATCACTGTCAATTTTTATATATATAAATAAACAACTTTTGTAAAATTAATACAGAGATCTCAGGTATTTTATAATAATTAAATGTACTTTAAAATTTAGATTTGAAGCTCTGCAAGTATTTAAATTCAAATATGATTTAATTTAAATAATCTTTAATCTTTAGATTTAATTCAAAATAATCTTTTCGTCTTGTCAGAAAACGTTCCGCATTTTGAGACAATCCTATCAGGTATTGCGTTTATCCTATCGTGAAGATCTTTTATCAAGTCTATCGTGTTTAGCGTTTATTGTGTTTTGCGTATATCGTGTTTTGCATTTATCGTGTTTTGCATTTATCCTATCGTGCGTGTATCCTATCGTATCGTGCGTGTATCCTATCGTATCGTGCGTGTATCCTATCGTATCGTGTATCCTGTAAAGAATAACGATGCGGGTACTATAGCAATAGGTCACCTGAGTTTACTCAAGAGACCTAAATATATATATTTTGCTTAACGTTTTATATACCAATTTTCAAATAGCTTCATGATTTTTTATTATCTATCTGGCTAATCTTTGTTAGTTATCGAGGCTGGGGTGTGGCAGCCATTTTCAGACTATTTTTATCTCCTTTAAAAGGAGAGCTCCATATGAAGATATAGAAAATGATCAAATTTTAAAAGTAAAATGTATGAATTTTTTCTTTGTGAAACGATAGTAGACAGCTATCAAAAGCTTTTCGATAAGTTAAAAAATAAGTTAAATGTGGTGGTTAATTTGTGATTAATTTGTTAACCCCAAAGCCTCCATAACATAATAGTTAATGACAGATTTTGCGTTTTTCGTTGATATTAAAACATGGATAATTGACTTTTAAAGGAGAAGAACGAAACCACGGCAAGTCAAACCACATTTTATGATGCACTAGAGAAATGCTTGCCTACTGAACATACATTGAATGATCACATTTCTCCCGCACGTTACTACGAGATTGAATGTCCACTGGGAGAATTGAATAAGCACCAGGAAGGAGGAATAGAACAAGTCAGAAACTGTATTGTGCACACGGCAAAAAGTCTTCCGCATTGGGGTGAAAAAATCCCACATATATGGTACATGTTTGAGCAATTTATCCGAGAAAACAAAATAAAGAGAATTGTCAGTAGAGAAAGCCTAGAAGCTGAAAAAGAATTTAATTTCCTTCAAGATCATGAATTGGATGATATGCTGAGATACTTTTCAGAGATTGGCCAGATTATCTATTTCTCTGAAACTGTTCTGAGGCACAATATAATATTAGACGTTGGTTGGTTTGTAGACGCTTTTAAAAATATCATTACAGACCCTACTCATGCACGCTCAGCATGCAGTAGGGTTAAAGAGTGGGACATTTTTATGAAGAATGGAATGATTTCAGATTCAACACTGGTCAAGGTATGGAGGGAAAACAAAAAGGAATCGTATGTTCTTCAGAAGGATCATATTATACCATACATGGAGAAACTTGGCATTCTTGCAAAAATGAAAACCCAAGAAATTGAGGTGAAAGACGTGGAATTGTTAGAGAATAGACAAGAATCTTTGTACTATATCCCCAGTATCAATAAGACTGACTTCACAACAAAAGGCTTTGATTTCTTCAACAACGGATATAAAACTCCGATTTTGGTCTTTTCTTTCAAAACGTATATTCCACATTTCTTTTTCTTTAGACTAGTTGCAATATGTTTTTCGAAGTGGGAGTTATTACGTAAGGACCGTCTCTGTAAAAACATTGCCTTTTACA
Source organism: Saccostrea glomerata (assembly GCA_003671525.1). NCBI lineage: Eukaryota > Metazoa > Mollusca > Bivalvia > Ostreida > Ostreidae > Saccostrea > Saccostrea glomerata. The sequence continues at coordinate 12,281 of PRKT01002333.1, read as the reverse complement.
AGGAAAAGGGGGGTGATATTAACATTGCTATTGCTGTTAATAAAACTTCCATTCAATTGCAAGCGTTTACTCCAGATGATAAAATCAATCTAACAAGAGCAGATACCAAGAATATCAGAATTCAAATTGAACATCTGCTTCGGGAGGTTACTACAACTTTCCATCACCAAGTTCTCTATGAAGTTGGATACCCGTGTAGAGATATAAATATCGCTGAAGAAGATGAGGATTGTTTCTTATCAGAAAGAACAGTTGCCGAGCTAAACACGAATGAACGAGTTTGCCCGAATTTTATAAAGGAGGATCATGAAAAGCATCAGATTGTTCGCGACGACCTGCTGCATTACTGGTATACGGTATGTGCTTTAAACAGGCTATATTAAACGTAACAGCGTTGCGATTGGAGTATTTCTATGTATACTAGAACTATAATTAGAAAAGTAAAGGGAAGTCGAGTTTTAATATACCCTGTCACGAATAAATAAATGTAATTCATAGACAATTGAAAAGATCGATTTCTTTATTTGTTTTAATTTGTATTCTCATGATTTATATTTCAGGGAGTTGATAGCAGAGCCCACTCTTCTTGGTGGTTGGACTAAAGACATTGATTGTAAAACGAAACTGTTCAAATGTACAAAGCGAGCTCTACTTTCCCTTATTATTTCTGTTTTACGCTGGTGGTCTATCTAAATACATGTATGTATTGATAAAAAAAAATTAGTATGTATTGAATCAATTCTACATTCATCTGCTAAGGTTGACAAAAAAAATTAACAGGATTAAACTCGGCTATTCAGTGAACTGAGAATCTACTGAAAGGTCACATGTAGTGGTGGACAGATCTCTACCATTTAAGCATTGATATGATTACTTTATTCAATACAAGTATTAATATTAACCACGTAATAAATAGAGGATATTCAATGTTTTGTAGTTGAATATGGAATTTATTTCACGAGTGGGACAGGATTTTTAATATTTTCACGCGTGCTTCGCACTCGTGAAAATATCAAAAATCCTGTCTCACGAGTGAAATAAATTCCATATTCAACTACAAAACATTGAATTTTCTGTTTATTACATTTTTAAAATAATATTCTTTGATTTTTTTTCCTTGCCTCTGTCTTTTTGGTATACAGTCATAGGCACCTGACGTCATAGTTGAGCGGTTGAGACGTCATAGCTATGTGAGATGAAAACAATGTAAACATGGATTTAGCAACATATTTTTGGTAATTTTAACAGTTTTATTCGCTGTCAGAGTGGTTTATTTATTTTCATCTATCTTACATTAGGTCAAGGAAGATTTTTTTAGAACAATCTTCGTTATGGGAAGGGAAATCGAGAGTGTTCCCGCTCTTCTGATATTCATCACACTGACAGGATATGATTTTGATATCCTTTCACAGTGTGACAGGATATCGTTTTTATTCAATGAATAAATTACAGTATTTCACGGGTAAAAATGTAATAATTTCTGAAACGTCATAAACATTCAGAAGTAAGTAGATAAAATATTTTTTCTTCATTTTAATTAAATTGGGGAAACAGATATCATATTATATTTTAAAATTTGGGGGTGATATTTTGTTGGAAACTGCATGTGGCGAATATTTATTTTTCTTTTTCTCGGACAATTAATTAAAAAAAAATTGCAACAATGAAAGGCAATGAAAGACGACAAAAATTTCACAAATTGATAACTGAGAACTAAAATTGTTATTTATATTTAAAAAAAAAAAAAAAGATAAACAAAAACATTTCGATATCAAAATTGTTTTCTTATGTACACTTCCATTTAAAACAGAAATGAGCTAAACTAAATAAACAGATTTTTTCCTTATCCAATATTGTTAACAGAACCGTTAATATCATCATCCTGCTCAGTTAAAGATGTAAATAGTAGGAAGAGCTTTATCTTTTCAGGAAATTTTAACTATGATACACAAAAAAACAGTGTTTCAAACGAACTGTAACAATGATTTGATTTTTGTGTTCTTTGACCGTGTAATAAAATACATCAAGGATTACTTTTACATGATTTATTGTTACTTTAATCGTACTGTACATAGCAAGAACTAAAGAAGACACTGGTTGTGATACACTTGTTGATGTGACGTCAATCTGTTAACATTTGATGTATCATGTATCTTAACTCTATTCAATACAATACACTACAATACGATCACTTTTTAGCTCACCTGAGCCGAAGGCTCAAGTGAGCTTTTCTGATCACATTTTGTCCGTCGTCCGTCCGTCCGTCCGTCCGTCTGTCTGTCTGTCCGTCCGTCTGTCTGTCCGTCTGTAAACTTTTCATATTTTTGACTTCTTCTCAAGAACCACTGGGCCAATTTTAACCAAACTTAGTACAAAGCATCCTTGGGTTAAGGGAAATTTAAATTTTAAAATGAAGGGACATATCCCCTCGCAAGGGGAGATAATCAAGAAAAGACAAAAATAGGGTTGGGTCATTAAAAAAATCTTCTTCTCAAGAACTACTGGGCCAGTAAAGCTAAAACTTATGTGGAAACATCCTGGGGTAGAGTAGATTCTAAATTGTTTAAATCATGACCCCCGGGGGAAGGGCGGGGCCACAATGGGGAATCAAATTTTTATATAGAAATATATAGGAAAAATCTTTGAAAATCTTCTTCTCAAGAACCACTGGGCCAGAAAAGCTGAAACATATGTGGAAGCATCCTGGTATAGTGAAGGTTCTTAATTGTTCACATCATGACCCCCGGGGGAAGGGCGGGGTCACAATGGGGAATCAAAGTTTAATATAGAAATATATAGGAAAAATCTTTGAAAATCTTCTTCTCAAGAACCACTGGGCCAGTAAAGCTAAAAACTCATGTGGAGGCATCCTGGTATAATGTAGATTCTAAATTGTTCAAATAATGACCCCGGGGGAAGGGCGGGGCCACAATGGGGAACCAAAGTTTTATATAGAAATAAATAAGAAAAATATTTGAAAATCTTCTTCTCAAGAACCACTGGGCCAGAAAAGCTGAAACTTATGTGGAAGCATCCTGGTATAGTGGAGATTCTTAATTGTTCAAATCATGACCCCCGGGGGAAGGGCGGGGCCACAATGGGGAATCAAAGTTTAATATAGATATATATAGGAAAAATCTTTGAAAATCAATTTCTCAAGAACCACTGGGCCAGAAAAAGTGAAACTTATGTTTAAGCATCCTGGGGTAGTGTAAATTTTAAATTGTAGGAATCATGACCCCCGGGGGAAGGGCGGAGCCATTAAAGGGAATCAAAGTTTTACATAGAAATATATATGAAAAATCTTTGAAAATCTTCTTCTCAGGAACCACTGGGCCAAAAAAGCTGAAACATATGTGCCCATGGACGCATACTGGGTAGTGTAAATTTCAAAATGTCTAAATTATGATCAGTGGGGTAGGGTGGGGATGCATTATGTATAACAAGGGTAAAATCTGGTAAAGAACAGAATGGTCAAAGCTTCTCAGGTGAGCGATGTTGCCCATGGGCCTCTTGTTATTTTTAAGCCCTTGTAATTGATGATTAAAGGGTGTATATTTTTCGTCTATATATACTTTTATCCTTTCGTCTACCTGTCTGTTTGTCTACCTGTCTGTCTATTTGTCTGCAAAAGGTTCAGTCCTGGCAATTAATTGTGATATATTGGTCATTAAGCTTTAAATAGAGAGAGAAAAGAGAGAGGTTGTCAAGAAAGAAATATATCTGGAAATAAAATATCATTATTAGTTAATAGTTATGTCGTTGAATTGAACTCCCTTTAGATCAGTCATTCGGACGATACTGTATAAACAGAGCTCCTTATCTCAGTTGGTATGCGCAAGCGAAAAAAATCCTCACTGCTAAATGGCTCTGAGTGCCAACCATTGGTATAAATTTGCAGCCTTCCATCGTCAAGTGTTAATTGTTCATTTGAGTGAAAAAATCTTTCGAAATATTTTTGTATGTAAGAAAATCAGGCATTTTAATGTCTTTTACCATGTCTTATAATAGGTTTTTGCAAATTCCTTTCCCAATGAGATTATATTTTAACTTATTATACCTCTGTTTATTTTTTCTATATAAAAATAAGACGAATAAACATTTTTTCTAAACAGTCTATACTGTGAAATAGTTTTTGTGCTATTTGCCCATGGTGAATAGTCCTCAAACTATTCAACGGCAACATTCGATTTCCCTCGCTTTTCATCTCTGAAAACTTCTGATTTTACATGGATTGTGACGTATATATTATGACGTAACGAAAGTAATCGGTATAATAAAACACCTATTTACTGACTATTCGGACAATAGCAAGTTTATCGTCCCCCTCGACAGCAAACTATTTCCCTCGGCTGCGCCTCGGGAAATAGTTTAGCCTCGGGAAATAGTTTGCTGTCTTGGGGGACGATAAACTTGCTATTGTCCTCATAGCCAGTAAATAGGTGTATAATATGTTACATGGTTTAGAGGGTAACATACCAGCAGCGAGGTGACAGGAAAGCCCTGGACATTAATAATGCACACTCATTGACCTTACAGTTAATATATAACATAAAATCCGAAGAATATGTGTCATTATGAACTGTTTGCGTTTCTATAGATTGTGTACAGATTATTTAATACACTATATTATTGTAATGGTTTACCATTGTGTGTAATGACACTATTAAATCAAAAGTTTTGTGTAATGATTTTGCTTGGCGATGTCAAAAATCTATAAAAATACAGTAAATATCGGCAATATCATTTAAACGTTGAACTCATTCTGATTCATTGTACTGTCAAGTAACAGGCATTCAAAGTTGATTCAAACAAATGGAGATAACGAACAAATGGAGATAACGAACTGTATTCAAGATCAAAAGTCCATAAAACAATACAAAACAGGAATAGAGCAAAGACGGACCTCCAAAACATTACACTTGGGATCAGGTGTCATAGAGGAAAATGTATCTCTTGTCGACGTTCACAACCTGAGTGTGCTCCTTATCATGATTGGGAAATAACGGAAATTCCGCGGTCAATGCAATGCATAAATAATGGACAAACAAATAGTATAAAAAAAAATTCAGTCAGCAGTTGACTCAATGATAAATTGTATTTGCTGACAAGGTCATTGTATCGACCATAGAATTTACAAAATGATGACTTTAAACGAGACTGCTGATATTCTTGTTTCATCGACTGGTTTGTCAAATATTTACCTCGGTTTAAGAATAGTTCAAACGTAGAGCATGCTCTTGCGCATCAAAACAATCAAGACATATAAACTCCGTATGTAGGTGCTGAAGGTATATTGATGCATAGGTAAGTTAAATTGACGATAGAAAAGTTAAAGTGACCCCGTTTATCATAATGTTTGGTTGTTAGTTAACCGCTAATGTCTTTTCTAGTAAAGTATCCAATTATGCAACAGACGCATCAGCATATAAGCAAAGAATTTTTGATTTTGAAAGATAGTCTCATAATTGCAACGCACCATGTGCTTTTGTAATTAAATCAAACTTCATTTTAAAAGCTTTTTAATGCTTCATTTATATCTAGTAATAACCATTCCAATTACATGCATTAGAAATTCAGCAACTAACGTAATCATTTTCAGTGATAATTCATCGTAAAAAACACTTGAAAATTCAAATTCAAAATAAGGCTAGCCCTGAGATTCGATCAAGTATGAACGGTGTCATTAAAATCACTTCGTGGCTATTTGTTTAGTTACATATTCTTGTCGGAGTGCTTCAATAAAATGTAAATGTACGAGGGTTGATCCAAAAGTTCGTGGAATTTCTTTCTAAATTTTTTTTTGTGATTTGATGAAAACAACCAACAGGCATATTTGTAATATAGTGTCATAATGCAACAATATTGGCAAATTTCACCATTTTCCAATTACCAATAAGGTCAAACGAGCTTTCTGAAAATGGATATTTTGGAAACCCGGGGGAGACTTCGACGTTACGTCAAGTTAGATTTGTCACGTCACGTTACAGAAGCATCTTGCCCTAATGTCCAATCCGAACACGTTTTTCTACAAAATGCTGCCCTTTTCTCCATTTCTTTTCTCAAGTCCTCTCGCACCAACTTATATACATTTTTCACTCATATTTCTAAACACTCCCCAACTTTCCAGATGATGTTCCGATTTCAGTAGCAATGTCAAGAACAGTACGGCAGCCGACAACGTCTATTAAAACTGATAATTTGTCTAGGAGATAAGCACTTAAAACAGAGCCTGAAAAAGGTGGCCATACCTTTAATCAACGTCCATGGTAGTTTTATTTTTCTTCAATTTTTTACGCCACTTGAAAACCAGAAACTAATTGCATTTTTCCCCAGTTCATGTCAATAATATACGCATTTAAGATAGAGTGATCCCGGGATTTTCTCATAACTTATGACTTAACCGAAATTTAACGTCGCATAACAACCTAAAGATGAACAATAAATTATCAACTTATAAACTAAATATCCAGTAAAATCAGTAAAACTCTCACACAAAGGTTTATGAAAGATCAAGCAATCGTAAAATGACATAATTTTCGTTTTCTATAACTCATAGGGCGGTTTTATTCTCATTTCAAGTATTCAGAATTAAAATGATAATAAACGTGTTGATGTCTCACCCGCAATTCCAAACAACCGTTTCCATGGCAACTGCCATAGAATTACTATCACAAATATTTAAAATATTTTTAGTCAAAATATTCAAAAGGTGTCTTTATCCTCATTTGTAATTTTCAACCGATTTCACTTATAAATAAATAAAATATGAAGATATTCCACGAACTTTTGGATCAACCCTTGTATCTATACACATTCCATAAATTGTCAGTCGGTGAAATTATTTTAAAGGGAATACATGTACAAAATAATATGCATGTATAAGAGAGACAAAGAAAAAGAAAGAAAGAGAAAGATAGGGAAGTAGATCTTGTGTCCATTGATTCGTTATATTAAAAGCACAGTGTGATGGTCAAGCCCTGAAGCTTTCCGGCCAAGATACTCCTCAATTTAGATGAATATAGCTACATTTTTATTTTCTTTATAATAGATTTAATTGTTTAGAATAGAATAAGTACAACACACCTTTCTTCACAATCCCTGATATGTACATACTTCCTTTGATAAAATCATTGAGTTTTAATTGCTCTTTGCTGAAATAGCTGACGATCAGGGTTTTTTGTGTTATCTGTTAGTAATTTGGTAGTTATTGGGAAGAGACTACACGAATTAAAATGGCCCAATTTCAGCGTGAGTACAATTTCTTGATTTTTTAAAATTGTTCTTAATCGTTTTTATAATTTTTAAATATGTCTCAAAGATACTATCAGGAAAATTATTTAAATTCACAAGATACCTTCCATTTAAAATTCAATTTTGGAATCATTGGTAATATGTTCATGTCTATCAATGCCTTTTTATATCATTGACCTTCTTGGTACAAGTATGATGTTTAAGATTTCAAAGTATTAAATCTACATTCCATTGATGCAACTAAAATCACGTTTAGTCTAATACAGCAGATATAATAGATATTTCTACCCGGTGCATTTTCATTTATTTTGAATTTTTGCATGAATTAGAAGGTAAAGGTCAAGATCTAGTAGATAGCTTTTGAATGTCTTTTGATGCCAGATCCAATATGACTTCATAATTGATTCAATCTTAATTTAAATATCTAGAACTAATGTAGAAAATAAATCTTTTTCAATGCACTAAATTTTGAATCATATGAAAAGTAACCTCAATATCTATATTCAATTTAAAATCAGTTTGAAGAAAAGTTCAGTAAAATTTAAAAAAAAAAAAGCTTTTTCTGAAAGACTGTAGACAATATTTCTACATTTCTTCTCACTGAGCTGGGAAAAAACTCCGAAATTTATAAACGACTTTCTGCTTTTTTCTTTAAAAATGACTGTTTAAAATGTGTTCTTATTTATCTACGAGGGTCGTTCAATAAGTAATGCAATACTCAGTATATCATAATAAATGTTGAGGCATTTGATTTTATTTTTTCATATTTGAAAAGTTCTATTTAAGATCTACGAAACACAGAAAACCCTACGAATTTTCATAGTGTCACCGCAAAGAAATTCATTTTTAAAGTAAGCATGGTCACTACACTGAGCTGAAAACTGTTTATAAATGATCTCCACCAGGAAGATGAAATTCAGTGCGTATTTGAAAAGTGCGCTTTTTACATAAATCGCCGCTAACCTCATATTTAAGATAAAATCTTTATAAGTGGAAAAAAAATAATCTTTAAGGCTGTATACTTTTCAGATGGATTCAATAATTCGGAAGAAAAAAACAAGGGTTCAAATATAACAGTCAATATTGTCAATTGAAATTTGTGGGGACATCACAAAATATCGACTTTGTGTGCCACATGTAATTTGAAAATGCTATATTTACATGGAAAGACATTGTTAAAATACTTAACATTAAATCGTCACAGAATTTTGTAGAATTCGGACAAAAGAACAACATATAACAATATTTCAATCAGATAGGTGCCCTATTTTCTCACAAATGTCCAAGAGAGAACATTTGTTAAATGTGCACATGGTTTACTTAAAAACACATTTTTAAACAAAATTGAAGAATTAATAAATTTGCTTAATGTATGAAGAAACATTGATGTTCTTATTATAGTCGTAAAATATGATTAATGATAAAAAATAAGAAATCAAAGAAAAGGGTGTCATTTAATTAGGATAAAGAGAAGTAATGGCTGCAAACATGTTTTATTAATTTCATGTATCTAAAGAGGTCCATTAAAACATTAACATGCATCCAAATAAAGGACTAGCAATAGTAAGTTTTATCTTCAAATCGCATAAAGGAAAGTTGAACAGATTTTTGGCAAAGGAAGTCCAAAATTCGGTGACCATGGTATTTTTCCTGTGCTTAACAACGCAGCTGGATATACTCTTAGAGAAAAAATAAAATTTTGAAGAAAAGAAAGTATACATGACTTTTCAATGACCCATATTAGTTTAATCGCAGACACTGTGAGATCTTTTTGTCCCGAAAACACATGAAAACAATCAAAGGAAGATTGTACAATGTTAGATATGTCATGGGAAATGATATTCCTCAGTGTCTTTGGGGCACCCCTAGAGATGAGTATGCTGAGGATTTCTGTTCATGGATTCAAAGACTCGAGACACATGTAACTGGTAACAGGGAATGCCTTTAGGGATTGAAACTATCAAGAATATGTATTACGTACTTTTCTTACTTTTAGATGACATGTTGCATTATTTATTGAACGACCCTCGTAGTCAATCAAAACATAATGTCCGAAAACACCTTATTTCATCGAGCTCTATTTATAAAGTGTCATTAAAAGAAAGTGTTTCTTAAATTTGAAAAAAAAAAATTGTAGGCGTTTTCTTTGACTAGATCTTGACTTTAACTGTGATATTTCAAATGATGAGAAGATAATTATGATAATTGTGATTTTATTTTTTGTTTAAAACAGCCCCTGCAGGAGGACCTCACAATGTCGTGGTAAGTAAAATTAGATTACACTTACTCATTGTTTAATTTTTTTTAAAATAAAAAAGCTATTGTCTTGTGAAAATTAAAATGAATGCTAAAATTTTTCAACAGTATATGTGCATTTTTTAAGAGTTTAAACAAATTGAAATTAGATATTATCGGAGAAACTATTTGTTTGTCTAAATTTGAAACAGACTATTAATACTTTTGATAAATCTATTGTTCATTTGTTTTGAATAGAAAATTTTCCCCAATTATTGAGGATCAGTTTCAGTTTTTTATATATATTTATTTTATATTAGTGGTATTCGAAACGACAGATATAGTAATAATAAAAGTAACTAGAAACGATCTCGTTGCGAGCAACGAGAGGTCTTCCGTCAGATTCTGGAAAAAAACCTCGTCAAGTCGAGCTGAAAAGTGATTAAAAATTTTGGTCACAAATTGAATCCAGGTCGTCAGCGTGAAAATCCAGTCCGCTTTTTTTCCCTTTTATCTCCAACGCGCTAACCATTACGCTATTGGGAGTACTGCTCTAAATGTAATCGTGTATACTTTTGCTACAGTACACCTGTCTAAGAATTATAAAAGACGGGCCATTATTCATAATTTCGCGCCAAATGCCACGTTAAATCTTGGCGCCTTTTCTTTGGACTGATCTTTTAGATAGGTGTGATAGCTTCAATGAAATTAAGAAAAAAGAATGTTCTCATAGCCTACATTTCGAGATTTAGAAAATATAATTAACACATTGTACACATTATATAGAAAAGTAACACAAAAGCAGTGAAAAGACTATAATTCAAATTTTTTTTTTCCCGTCTCAGAAGCGAACTAAGCCGATTAGTTCCACTTTCATAAAAGATTGAAATGTTTCGCCAAAAAACATGCCTCGCTCTACGACAGTCAAGGAATCAGATACGATTTTTTGTTCAATAACTTGATTCAGATCTTTGAAAAAAGAATGCTAATATAAACTCCATTAGGCGATCTTATTAAAATGGTTACAGTGGTTATACGTTTTATACTTACTATATACATGCATCGATATTGCTTCTTGAAAAACTATTACTTATAACTATGATTTAAGATATGTTTTTCCGTCTTGCAAAACAAATGATAATAGGTATCTCTCATTTGCACAGTTAGTCTTTTCTTTTTCTACTTTGAAAACCAACCAAAACCAGTTACAGAAGACGTTTGAGAAGACCCTGGAATAAATCTTAAGTTTGACACAGAATTGTAATGTAATTACTACGTGATCTATTAACGCGCAAACCATTAAGCTATTGGGAGCACTGCTCAAAATATACCTGTGTATACATTTGCAACAGTATACCTGTCTAAGAATTATACAAGGCGGGCCACTATTGATAATTTCGCGCCAAACACCACGAGTAAATATTCGCGCCTTTTCTTTTGACTGATCTATTAAATAGGTGTGATAGCTTCAATGGAATTAAATAAATAAAACGTTCTTATCGCCTTTATTTTATTTCGACGTTAAGAAGGTATATTTAACACATTGTACACATTACATATCGTATCTAGCCCAGTTAAACTAAAGCAGTGAAACGGAAATTAAGTTTTAAGATTGATACGTAATTACAACGTACTACTACGTGAAAGTCCAAGTAGTTTTTTACATTTCATGTATCCTTATGTCAGAATGGTTTAATCAAACGCTCAGCTGCCTCCATAAACCCCTACTCGCGAAATGGCGAAGTTGAAGAGGCAGACGCCATCTTGGTCCTGCTTCAGATTTTCAAATATTAATATCTAGACTTCAGATTAACCAATATTCAAACAACTGATTTAGTGAGCACCAATAGAGAGGTCTCTATCAATATTCCAAAAATAAATAAAAAATATTGAAAAACAAAAAAGTTAGGAAATGCGATTTTTTTCAATTTGCTTTTCCAAACGACAGGAAGTTCCGACGACTAACAAAATGTCGCGTCCTGGATAGTATATATCACGATCTATAATCCCTGAAAGTTTCATATTGATATCTTTTACCGTTTTTGAGTTTAATCGTGGACAAAATGTCATTTTAATTTCAGAAAATTGTCCGTAACTTGGCACCGGAAGTGATTTCCAAATTTTCTCTCGGATATAATAAATTCATGTAACAAAACATTTGTCCTGAAAATTCCATGTAATTTCATCCAGTAGTCTTCGAGAAATCGCGTGCACAAAATTAGAAAGTCAAAAAAATCAGAATAACTAGATACGATCTTGTTGCGAGCAACGAGAGGTATTCCGTCCGTTTTAGGAAAAGAAACCCACGTAATATAGAGCTGAAAAGAGATTCAAAATTTTGGTCACAAGGAGGATTGAACCCATATCGCCAACGTGAATGCGCTTTTTTTTTTTACTTTTATATCCCCAAACGCGCTAACCATTAAGCTATTGGGAGTGCTCTAAATATACTTGTGTTTACCGTAAATCTGGAATTTTTACGTCTATTTTATTTTGCGAATTTGGGTCAAAATGCTGTTGATTAATTTTTACGTTTCAATATTTTGCGAATGAACACTGCTTAGTTTTCATTCTCTTATTGGTAATTTATTTTTAAGAAAAATATTTTTGCGAATGCAATGAACTCGCAAATTTGCTAAAAATTTATCTACAGCAAAAATTTCCAGATTTACGGTACTTTTGCAACAGTTCACCTGTCTAAGAATTATAAAAAGCATTCATAATTTCGCGCCAAATGCAACGAGTAAATATTCGCGCCTTTTCTTTGGACTGATCTATTTAATGGGTATGAT
>PRKT01002332.1:0-25205 GCA_003671525.1 Saccostrea glomerata | reverse complement strand
CTTGAACAACGTCAACTTAAAAGTAGGTCACCGTGACCTACTTTTTGAACTTCAAGACTTATCCTTTTTAAAACATTTAATCTCATTATTTCAGGCACTGAAAGTGTTAGAATCATCAAATCTTGTAAGTTGCTGCATCTTGGGACCTTAAAACATATTTAAGAAAAAGTAGGTCACTGTGACCTACTTTTAGAGTTTTGCAGGCATTTGTTTTCAAATTGTTTAAAAGGCATATTTTGATTACCTTCAAACCTACGATCATCAAACTTGGTCAGGCGATGCATCTTGGGACTCTGAAAAATGTCGACTAAAATGTAGGTCACTGTGACCTACTTTCCACATTTTATGGCTATATTTAAGTATCTTAGGTATTTATTGGCTAAGAATCATCAAACTTTGTGAGTTGATGCATCATGGGTTTTCGGAGAGTGATGACCAAAAATTAGGTCACAGTGACCTACTTTTGACATTTTATGGCTATATTTAAGTATCTCCGGTACTTATTGGCTTAGAATCATCAAACTTTGTCGGTTGATGCATCTTGGGTTTTCGAAGAATGTCAACCAAAAATTAGGTCACAGTGACCTACTTTTGACATTTTATGGCTATATTTATATATCTCTAGTACTTATCGATTTAGAATCATCATACTTTATCAGTTGATGCATCTTTAATTTTCGGAGAATGTTGACCTAAAAGTAGGTCATGGTGACCTACTTTTGAATATCTCAGGTAATTATTGGCTTAGAATTATCAAACTTGGTCAGCAGATGCATCTTGGGACTCTAAAAAATGTCAACCAAAATGTAGTTCACGATGACCTACTTTCGACATTGTATGGCTATATTTAAGTATCTCTGGTACTTATTGGTTTAGAATCATCATACTTTGTCAGTTGATGCATCTTGGGTTTTCTGAGAATGTTGACCAAAGAGTAGGTCACAGTGACCTACTTTTGAATATCTCAGGTATTTATTGGCTTAGAACTATCAAACTAAGTCAGTAGATGCATGTTGGGACTCTGAAAAATGTCGACTAAAATGTAGGTCACGCTGACCTACTTTCGACATTTTATGGCTATATTTAAGTGTCTAAGGTATTTATTGTTTAGAATAATTAAACTTTGTCAGTTGATGCATTTTGTGTTTTCCAAGAATGTAGACCAAAAAGTAGTCCTAATTGGCTAAGAATCATCAAACTTTGTCAGGTGATGCAACCTGGGTCTTAGGATACTTAGGGTTAGAGGCTTCAAATACAAGTGATAGGTTGTACAATTTATCAGAAGAGCGATTCAAGGCCCTTGGGCCTCTTGTTCTGTATATGAATCTATCCTATGCTAATACCGGTAAATATACACAAGAGAATAAAATTTTTGTGAGCAGTCAGTCTCATAATTGTGTGAAAATGAAGTTCTTGCAAATAAAAAATGGTTTACAGTATGGGATGGGTTAGGGTATTGTGGGGTTTAGTAATCTTACTAAATCTTACTAATCTTACTAAATCTTACTTAACCTCTTCTATTTACAGGTGATGCTACAAAGAAGTTAAGTTTTGATACATGCCTTTAAATGTAGTTTTAAATGTATTTTCAGGTTCATATAGGGGAGATTACCCCAGATATGAATGGTACCAAGGTGTTTTTTCTTGGAATGGAAAAGGGAAATGGGACTATGTTAACTCAAAGACATAACATTACAGAAGTGGATTACAACTTTGTAAGTGAATCAGGACACACTGATAAGTACACACTGATAAGTCAAAGATCAACTACTAGAAAGAGTGGATTAAAAGATGTAGGTAAATCAAGAGAAAATTATACAGAAAAAAAGGAAAAGATGCTTTCAAACAAGATTTCCACAAGGATCATGTTTCTATTTATTGGTGGTGGTAGTTTCAAGTCAGAGTGCTATATTTCTCTCCCTTTGTTTTATGTTCACATCAGTAGAGCTACTGTCTTTTCAGAGACCCCTCTTAATGTTACACAGATCTTGACATTGTACAGTTGTATATACACATTGCTCTGTTTATTTTCATAATTTTTTGTATTAATCACAAAACTTCCTCAATTGGAGAGCCTTGGAGTACCTAAAAATACATCATACATTTCCTGGGATTATATTTATGCCAATACAACATTAATTATTTGGATTGATTATGCATCCTTTGTTATTTCCTGAAATGTGGTTATATATTTTTTGGTATTTAGTCACAGTAATTGGGAACATGTTCTGTTTAGGCCTCTTCTCTCTGTCTTTACCTGTGTTGACCTTTTCACTTGGATTGACATTTTTACCTGTTTTTACCTGTTTACCTGTGTTTAAGTATGGATATGACTTGTCCGAGGACTTGATTGCCCCGGATGAAGTTTGGACAGTGTTGTGTCTCAAAATTGTGCAAATTATTTTTAAGGTGGAACACTTAAAATCATTCTATTTTATTAAAAAAAATTGGAAGTTAAAAAATCATGCATGTGAACTATTTGTACTGCCGTAATTCTTTCTCCCTATATACAATTGTGTTGATGGAGACCTTTTAGCTTCATATTATATGTGAAAGAGGGTATTTGTCTGTAAGTGATGCCTTTCAAATCCAGGAAAAATTTGCTTTTAAAGTGAATAGTTTTTAAATTTTAATATATCTGTTATTCAGCTTTGATTTGTATTATTTCAGTTGAAGATCAAACCATACCATTTTGCAGTGTTTAGATTAAATTTAACAGCACCAGACCATGAAGGTGTTTTTGCTTCTGACATGCTGATAACAACTCAGTTTGAGGATATCTGGATACCTATAGCTGTCCGTACAGCGGATGGGAGTCTTATAGCTATCCCAGAGTCACTTCATTTTGATAAAATGTATCCTGTAAGTAAACAAGGAAATACATACAATTATTAACTTATTAGATCAATTAAATTACATCTGAATATGCACTGTCATAATTGGAATACTTTCTATGATTTTATTTCATCAGGAAATTGTAGACAGATAGGATTTAGGTTTCAGATCCAGATTTGGAGACAAAATTACAAATAAAACATTTAGCTGGAAATGTTCGTGTTTTTTGTATGGCTAAATTCAGCATATAAACTATTTTTAGGTAGGATTTAGTTTTTGAGTCCTGATTTAGAAATAGAATTACATTTAAATGGAAATCATATATATTTTGTGTAGCTTAGTCATACTTACTGCTTGATGAAAATTGGTATCCTACTTTGAGGTTAAGTATCATTTCAAAACTTGTATTTTCTCCAGAATTTTATTTCACCAATATGTGCTTATTGTCATCAGAATGGCTTGCAGCATTGTTCAACATTATTCAAACACCAACTCATTCTAAAATTCAAGTTTTTTCATGACTTTAATTAAATATGAAAATCTTTTTTTCAGGGTATGGTAGATTATCGAGTTTTACAGATTCACTCCACATTCCAAGACTATATGGAAGTAATAGGAGTAACATTCCAGCCTCCTGATAGCAGATTTTACTATGAACCTCCCAATACTGAAAGAATACTCCTTGTTCCAGATAAACCAAATAATGTAAGACATTCTTTTTACCAAGTCAGCTGATGGCACACTTGAAATATCTGTTTGTTTTAGACTGATTGTTAAACTTAAACACAGATTAAGAGATACATGTAGTGGATTTTGAAAAAAAAACTATTGCAGTACTTTTTTCTATATCTTCATGGGATATTTCTTACAATTATATACCGGTACATCAACTTATAAAATTCATTGTTGAAAGTTACACATTTATCTTGGACACTCAAGTGTTGTCAAGAGACTCTCCATTACATTTTGGTTAGATCCTGTTGGAAATGGACGTTAGTAAAGTAAAAAAGAGTATGAATTTAATATGAAACTGATTTTTTTTTTAGGTTGGAAAAATATTTTTTGATGCAAAAAGAGACTGTAAAGATGATTGCTATGTAGGTTTAGCAACTAATACCCCAGGTGAGTGGATCTGATGTGCTCAGAGGAATCGGAAATAATTATTATCTGAAATCATGTTTGTATTGTTTGTTATACATGTGGTAGTTTTTGAGATTGTAAATTTCAGCTGGTCACCAGTGGTTGATTGGTCTAGGGTTATTCCGAGATGTCATTGAAACAGATCAATATTTATACACCAAGCTGCAGCAAAAGTGGCGAACAATTCAAAAATCTAATTTAAATACGTAAGTATTGTTTATGTTTCATCACTTTTATTTACAGAAAACTGAAAATTTTAATAGTAGGAGATGAACACTTTTTCAATGAATCTTATTTTTTCTCCATCTTCTCATTACAGAGCTAACGTTACGATAGAAATGGACACCAATGAAGTCCGAGGTTTTTTATACTCTGCTCAAGCACACCTTCATTGGCCTTCTCTAGTCAGAAAATGTCATATTAGATTTCCATTGACGCAAATAGGAAATATTTCAGTAAGTATCTTAGACTTCGGTTATCTACAGCTTTACCTCCATAAAGAACATATTACTATATCAACAACTAATTTTTTTCATTGTTAGTTTTCTGTAGTTTTATTTTAAAATAAGAAATAAAAGTTGAAGTATTTTTGTTAAACCATTTGTATTAACATGTTTGATTTATATAGCATATTTTTGCCTAGTGACTGTCCAACTATATACACAATGTTATAGAAATGTAAAACTTCCAGAAATTAAGGTAGTTTTCTCTTATGTTCTTGATGTTGTTTATCTTTCTAGATATCAGATTTTATTGTGGAAAATCCAGGAGATATTCCAGTTTTAATCCAGATTTTACCTCTACCCCTCTATCCTAATCCACAGACTATAGCAGATCTTTTATACAGAAAGTAAGTCTAGAATTCTTTAACAGTCGAAAAATATCCTGGAATGAGAGACCGTAGAAGTAGAATTTTTAGCGAGGATTTAATTTTGGCATTATTAGCGAGGGTACTGACATCGCTAAAATTGAATATCGCTAAAAATTAATTGCAAATTATTTGTAATAGCTTCTTAAGTTAGCATTTTAAAATTGCTAAAATTACTTCTCGCTAAAAATAAAATACCAGATTTTAGGTAGAAATCGCTAAATTAGCGTCTTGCTAAGGTTCCCACTTATACAGTAATTCTGACTACATCAAAGGATAGTTTGTAAAAGCTACTTTAGGACTTGGTATTTTTCTTAGAGGATGAAGATTTCACTATATAATTAATGTGGTGTTGTATGTAGGAGTAAGTTTGTAATCCTTATCAGAACCATTTGTTTGTTTAGTTTTAGATTTTCTGCAGATCCAGGTGATACCATTGAAATGGACGACCTGGATATTTTTACCTTACCTGATTTAGAACAATATAATGTAAGATTTTTGAGATGCAGTTTAGAATAGGTCATTGAATACAATTTCAGATTATTATCAAATCTTGTTTACAAATTCATTCTCAATTTTCAGCCCAGTCGACAAAATCCTGTCCCTGGTTTTAGAAAACACATTGAAACTTCATTAGGAGTGAAGCCACACAAACAGAGTATAACCACCATACTGCAGCCTGGGGTCAAGGTCAAAGTCAGAGTGGGGTTCCAACCAAAGGATGATATTTCTAGAACTTCTATAATACTCATAAGGCAAGTTTATCCAAACATAACCTCATATATGTGTTGCTTAATAATTTTTCTATGTTTCATCATGGAAGATAAAAACAGCTTGAATCACAATAAAAATTGAATGTTTATCACAATAAATTAATGTTGAGTTAAAGGATTTATTTATAACTTGAAAAAAAAACTTTTGCAAATGAATTTGTATAAATTGAAATGAGAGAAATACAGTGGATGTACATGTTAATTATTAATTTGTTTTTCTCCTGTCTAGGAATAACTTAACAATAATAGATGCAATAGTTGTACAAGGTCAAGGAGGGAGAGGAGAAATGAAGCTCAGCAACAAACGACCAGGATCCTCAATCCCTCTACAGTTTGACATAACAGAAAAGCACCTCAAAAACTGTGATAGTAAGTCTCAAATGTCACAGAAATATACATCTAAAACTGATGTCTCAATATTGCAAAAATACACAACAAACTGCAAGAGAGTTTTTTGTTTCCTAAGACTAAAACTGAATTTAAACATGAATTTTTGCAAAGTTGAAGCATTCTCAAAAAATTTATATGACTATGACTTTCTTACTTTAAAAGAAAAATAGAATGGTAAGAAAGTCAACAGAATGGTAAGAAAGAAATTGTATAATAATTACCTTTAAACAAATGACATATGTTTAAAACAACTAAGATATACTCTAGATACTTACTTTTTTAATGATCATACGAGTAGATATAAATACCTGTCTTTGAAAGTAACAAAAGTTTTATTGATTTTCAGAAAAGAAGCAAACAAAGAACACCATGGTTCCCAATTTTACAGTCAGAAGATCCTTTACATTAAAGAATACAGGGGAACTTCCATTCTTTATCCATAGTTATAGCATTAATGGGTCACCCTGTGAAGGTTATGGGTTCCGAGTTTTAGATTGCGAGGGTTATGAGATGTTACCTAATACCACTCGAAAAATAGACATAGCGTAAGTTATATGGAAGTTTCATATCATAAGTTAAATGAGTAATCCTTATGATTGTAATTGCTATTTCATGAATATGAGTGAAAATGGAGAATTCATGAATTTATGAATATACAAGTACCATACACAGAATGGAAGTTAAATTTTGATTACAAGAAGATTTTTTCTTTTTTGCATACAATAATTATTCATTGATTATTACAGGTTTACTCCTGATTTTACCATGTCCAGGATAAGAAGAATTTTAACAATTCACAGCAGTTTAGGACCTGTCGCTAATTACACATTACAGGCCACCATCCCCCCACATACTCTGTCCCGCTGCTCGGCGGCTCTACCCCGTCCCAACTGGGAACCAGTTTTATACTACTCAATCACTTGTGTGATGGCTTTCTTATTATTCTGCATACTTGTGGCAGCATATTTTGAAGCAGACAGGATTTTTGTTGCAGATATAATTCGGAGGAAAATTAAATTCAGTAGTGCAGCACAGAATTTTGATAGAACTAAAATATTTGATCTCAGACAAGTTGCAGGGTTAACTTCAACACAAACTCCAAACTCCCCTACTAGAATAACTCAAGTTTCCCCACTTCTTACACAAAATAATAACTTAACTACCAAGCCTACAGTGAACTTAAGTAATGGACATGTAGAACACAGGAGCCATAAAGAAGCCTTTGGAAGTACACTGTTGAAAGTTTTAAAGAGGTTGTTTGCTTCAAAACCTTCAAGATCCAATAATAGCAAAAAACCAAAGGTCGAAAAAGTGGAACCAGTCAAAGAGGAAGTAACTCAGTCCCAGCAGGTGCCAAAAGTCAAATCGACGGACGAACGGACGTCAGTCAACCAGGAATCTACAGAGAAATCCAACACGACACAGAGGAATAAAAACAAAAAGGCAGCACGCAGACAACACTCAAGTGAGCTTTTAACCAATCAGAGCGAAGCTTACAACAGTGGCCACCATGAGGCCAGACAGAATGATACGTACAACAGGCAGAACAGCCACGAACACCAGGATAAGATGTACAAAAACTCTCATAAAACTTCTTCTACTGGATTAGATGAATTTAGTCTGGTGGAGGATCCAAAATCTGACATATCTGACAGTAAGTTCAATCTTTCATATCCACAAGAGCTTGATAAATTTTTATCATCAATAAATGACAATATTAAGCATTTACCGGGTATTTAATATTATATTTGTTGGCATGCTTCCCATGAACTTTTTAAGTTTGACTGTGTGTTTACCTGTCTTGTCATTGTTGTTGTGTATTTTTGTAGCAAAATTGAAGAATCGTAAGAAAAACAAAAGCAGACCAGAAATAATACCCCGATACATGACTCAAGCCAGTGTTGATGATGAAACATCGTCCACTTCTACCGAATCTTCTGTTGGTGATGTTGAGGAGAAGGTATTGATCATAAAAGTTATCATCATTCAGAAAACACTGTTGTTATTGTAAACAATTAAAATGTGTATAAGAACAGGCAGTGGTGAAAAGAACAAATATCTTAATTATTATATTACAAGGTTGCTCATAAAAATGAGATGACTAGTTTTTGATGTTTAAGAAAAAGATATTTGATTCTTAATAATGTATAAATGTTTTAAAGAGTTCAAGTGCCCGAGACTCTACTCCTGAACCACAGCACCATCCCAAACCGAAAAAGTCTAAACCCCGAGTTGTCAAAACCACCGGACATTACGACAAGACCGCAGATGATGCCGAGTTTGAGCTGACCTCCAAATCAAAGGGACACAAGCGCATCAAGGGCAAGTCAAAGGATGTATATGGTGGGGACATCTTTCACCCTGAGTAAGTTTGTTTAAATATTTCTTTTCAGTAGCTAATTTAAAGGAACCATAATTTAGGGAGTATATTTCCAGATTGATTTAATGCTTCTGTTTAAAACTACTTTTTAAGTTTTAATGAAAAGAAAATGTTTCCATTTAATTTAAACTTAAAAATGTCAAAAAGCATGAAAGTTAAAAGAAAACTTTAATTTTACAGTTCCCTGGAATTGCCGTATGATATGGAAAAATTGGAAAAGAAGGAAAAGTCTAAGAAGAAAGCTTTGAAACTACAGAACCTGAAAGGTGAGCTACTATTGTTAATTCTCACAGCTGACATGTCTATTTTTAGAGGTGAATTTCTTGGCAAAATATAAGTTTGGACTCAAAGAAAAAGCAATGAGTGTTTTCCTTTACCATTTGTGCACTTTCAAGTTTCCCCACTGTGTTTTGATTTGTGATTGCCTTTTATTTTTTTTTAGATTCTTGTTATTTTGGTATGAGATTCTCACTTTCATTTCATTGTTGTTTTCCCCTTCATTCCTCCCTTTAAAACACAGAATTTCAGAAAATATCTTACCCCTTGCAATTTTACTTGTTGCAAATAAACAGATTTATTTTATTAAGCAGACAGAATTCATGCACATTTATGTATAATTGCACTTCATTTTCAAAATGCAAGGAAGCATTTCGGGATTTTTTTTTTACCACGGATAATTTTTTTTTTATTCTTATTTTTTAAAATAAACTTATTTTGCTTATTTATTTTTCAAAGGAAAGGTAAAGGGCTTGGGAATTTTCTTTTAATGCTGGAAAGGATGACTGCACTTAATACCAGGGTTAGGGCTTGATTCAGTCACTTCTGTTGATTTTAAATCTTAACCTGATTTCAATTTGTTTATATTTTAAAGAAACTTATCAATTTGGGGCCAAATTTAAATGTTAAAATGATTTTGTACAGTGATACAATAAATTAATTACAATAAATTAATTCTCCTACAAAATGTTTTATAAATAATATTACAGTCTCTGTTTTGTATGAAACAAGTTATTTACAAAGGCTTCAAAAAAATTAATGATATGGCCACTTCCATTGTCAGTATTCAGGTTTTAATTAAGGCCTAACAATTTAATGTGTTTGAACACATTTTTCGAGTAAGCAAAAAGAGCTTGCGTACATGTCTTATAATTACATTTACTACTGGGGTATTCACAAAGATATTTTGGGTAAGAAATCATGTGGCAATGTAATTCTTAACATGTCACAATTAACCCTTGGTTACAACAGAGAGGGAAAATGTAAGAATGTGCTGGCCATATATAAAGTCACTAAAAAGTCAACATTGCATTGAGATTCAAGAAATCATCATAACCTACACCTAATTAAGAACTGACTTGTACATCTAAATACAAACACTTAATGTATATATGTAAAGTTGAATGTTGACCATTTCTTCAAGTAAAAGAAAAATGCTCATGTATTTTGTCACAAATTTTGCCTGTTCTTAAGTGTAGTCATCTTTTATTTTATTTTTTTTAAAATTAGTTTTGGAAGAGCACAATATATGTACAATGTAATTTCAGAAAGAAATTAACTTCAAAAGTTTTATAATTTCTCATGCATTCTATTGTAATTGTGACCTTTTTATCTGTATATACCTATGTGTTGTGATTTATCTTTTTCACATAATGTTGGCAGGCATACTGTCCAGTTTTAACAGTTATCTTTGTATTAATGTAGTGTGTAGATTTCTCTGTTGTTAGTCCCGTTGTTTGAGATGTTGCATGTTGTCACTGCATGTTTTCGTTGTTGTCTAGGTGACTCGGAAAGTTCTGACAGTCGTGGCAGCCAGGATGAGCCGATGCCTAACTGGGACATGCCCGTCAACTCCCCTGGTTAGCTCTCAATGTGTACTTCTTAAATATCTCAATAGCACTACCCCCTCCAGTTCTCAAGTCTGTGTTAAAATCCTACAGTAACTGTTCAAATACTTAATAGTACACATGTTTTTCCTTAATTTGATTCATTATTTTATTCTTAAAATACTGGTAATGGGATTTTACACATAGACTGCAGATCTGGAAAACTTTGAAATCATATGTAATAGGAGGGATACTTTCATACATGCTAGTTAGCTTGCAATATTAAGTCATATTCAGTCTTGGTGGTGAGTATTCAGACCCAGACAAAATAGGTTTGCTGTGAATGCTTTATGTATTTCTTCTTTTTTTTAAATTATTCAGCTTTAATGCAGAGTTTAGATCTATCTCTTTCCTTTTTGCCTATTATTTTAATTATTCAACACATATTCATATCTCCTATGGTGCTTGAATGCTTATCAGACATTAGTATTACCTGAGAAATTTAGAAGTGGATCTACAGATTTGTTTATTTTACTCAACTTACTGGACAGACTTGTTATCTCTGACTTTCACTGAAAGTGTGAGATATTAATCTGGGTCCATCCATCCTCCCATCTCTCTGTCATTTTGACTGTGTAACACTGTTAATCAGCAATATCTCGAAAATCTCCTGAGATTTTCCCATGTAATTTTATTTTCCAACTTCCTATGGCTTAGAGAGGTTCCCTATTGATTTCAAGGTCAAAAAATTGTTATATTGTGAGACATTTTTCCAGATGATAATTTTGCCTTTTACTAGGCCTTTACAATGCAAATTGGTATCCTAGTTCCCAGTGGCATAATGATGATGCCTCTTGATATTGAGATTAAAATCTCAGAGGTCAAGGTCAGATTTTCAAAAATGGGTCACAGATAATTTTTGTTTTCTCTGAACCTTTTCAATAAAATTTTATCTCATTGATCCCAATGACTGAAAGAAGATTCATATTGATTTTGAGGTCAGAGGGTCAAGGTCAAAATTTACATCTAGAAAATGGTTTCCTCAGTTCTCTAAGGTTTTGCAATAACATTATCTACTTTAAGTAATTCATGTAGATCTTTTAGGAGAAAACTTTTGTTTTTTCAGGTTAAAGGTTTAAAATTTATATACATGTATTGCTTACATGGTTTTCACATGAAATCATTTTCTGTAGCTTTTGCTACTACACTGAAAGGTCATGGATTTCTATAATCAAGAAAGACTCTTCTTAACTTAAAAACCAAAATCTGAAAGACCAAGGTCTGTTTCTTTTCTTCCCCATCTGCATTTTCCCAGATCTTGCTTGCTTTTGTTTTTATTTTAAGCAGGAGACTTAAAATTCCCTGAATTAGCTTGTTTTAAACATTGAGATTGTTTATAAATATACAAAGAATACTAAACTGTTTTTCTTGGTTAACTTTTCAGTTTTCTTGTTTCAAAAGTTTTCTAGTGTATACATTAATTCAATGGACTTGAATGTGTATTTGCATGTATTTATTTTCCTTCTGTATTGCAACATTTGGTAGAAGGGTTCAGTATTTTCATCTGGTTTTCCACTTCTATGTAATACCCCCTTCTATTTACCCCCCTAAGCACCAAAACTGTGGCTGAAGTTATCCCAATACCAATCTATGAACAATGCTTCAAGTTAAATTTTGATTTGTTTACTTTTATACAGAATGAGTGGATAAAATTTTAGGAATTAGATTCCTTGTAAAAAGAGTGTTATGAACATTTTTAGTAACTAATTGATTGAATTTTTTTGTAAAAACTAAGAAGAAGAAAAAAAACAACTAGAAAATTAAAGCTTTCATTCATGGTCTTTTGGTGAAAATAGTTTGAAATTAGATTAACATTCATCTAAATCTAACATTCATCTGATTTAGGTCTTTTTTTTTATGTGAAATTTTTTTTATTGCAGATGAGGACCTCAGTGAACTTGCTCAGCAGACGGCCAGGTTTGCACAGAAACACGGGAAGAACATGACACCAAACGGAACCACCCCTGACATACTGTCCAGCAGTTCACGGTCAAGTAGTTACAGCGATATTGTCAGCAGCACCGAAAACGGAAAATACAAGGAACCTCGACGCACCAACACTTTCCCTGGACTAGAACCTAATATTCCAGGTAAAGGTGTGAAGATTGTTTTAA
Source organism: Saccostrea glomerata (assembly GCA_003671525.1). Taxonomy (NCBI): domain Eukaryota; kingdom Metazoa; phylum Mollusca; class Bivalvia; order Ostreida; family Ostreidae; genus Saccostrea; species Saccostrea glomerata. The sequence goes on along the minus strand of PRKT01002332.1, from coordinate 12,822 downwards.
TACAGATGATTTTCCAATTAAAAAAGATAATCGAAATAGAGTCAATTTCAGCATACTATTTGACAGAGATGACCTTTTCGCTAGACAATTTTATTGAGATTTGGTAGATAGTTTCCATTAAGAGTTATCTTTCTTATCAAATGATCAAGGAACCTTAATTTTACGAATTTTCCTTGATAGATTTTCTTTCATAATGACATTTTTATGAAAAAATAAGAGTTGTCAGACTGTTCAAGAAATCTTTGTATTGTAAAATATTCTAGGACCAGTGAAAACCTTTATAAAAGTAGAAACTTTTTTGGTTTTGCTATGTTCCCACTATCACGATTTGCGCCACGATTAAAATCGGAGACTCCAACGTGGACAAATCGTAGTGATCGTATCAAACTGAAATTAATCTTGTGTTCACTCGTGGCTATCTTGTTGATCGTGAAATTTTTTTTGACTGTCAAAAATCTTTCTACAATTAACACGATTAGATTTTAATCCTTATCATCGCATCAAATTGCATTACATCGTAACTAACCTCAGCTGCATCGTAAGTATCGCATCTAATCTGGCTTTCATATCGTGATCATCGGGATCGATCACGGAAAGGACAAACATCCCGCTGATTAGCGATTCGTTGCGATGTCTCACGTTCTGTGACACTTTGCGTGGTCCTGCTGCTCACGTGTTGACACGGTATTTTTCCGCTCAGATACGATTTGATACGGAATGTCATTAGACTTGAGTGTTAACGCTTTGATGCGGATGCCCACGCTCTATTATGAGTACTTAAACTTGCAAAAATAACGAGAAAATTGAACACATTTCTTTCCCCAATTGAAAAAAGATGTCTGAGTTTGGAAAAATATTTAAAATATTCTGCCTAAAACAGGTACGAAAAAGGAAAGAGGAGGGAGATCCTATCTCCTTCTGAATCTGTACCCGTTCGATCAGAGGCAACATCGGTTGAATAAAAATAAAAAGATAAGAAAACAGATACGACTGCTTTTGCTCTACTTTGCATAGTAACACTACAAACGCCACGTTCATGACGTTGTAATCAACCTCAACTTATGCCATTATTATTGATTGTATGATTCTGTTTTGTTCACTTTTTAATAGAAAAAATATAATGGACTCAGTATAGCCAGATTTTTATATATCTCTGTCGGGGTACAAATCGTAGCTCAAAGCGTGTTCGTGAAAGACATTGCAATGCACGTGTTATTCTATCGCACATTAGCGCAAGAGCGCACGATGAACGTATTATATCGCAAGAGTACGTAGAAGATCGTTACTAATCGAGAACTCAGATCGTGATATTCATGACAGATTGAGGTCTTTTTATCAACTAAATCTTGATAATCCTATTGGAACGTAATTCATCTTATTTGAATGATAGTCTGATCGCCAGAGATCGCATCACATGAAATTTAACCATCGTGGCCATAGTGCATAAAAGCGAAACGAAATGTATGAAAATGCACCTTTGCGCATCTCTTCGTATTTTGGCATAAAATTCAATAAAAACTCTGCGATCAACTACGATTGATCAATCGTGCCCTGCGTAATTGACCACACGACAGTGGGAACATAGCGTTAAGGGAAATCTGAATTCAGAAATATACATGTATTATTATTATAGAAATGATGTATAGACAATAGATTTAAACCTTTAGATCATATTTCTCCTTGCACTATTTACATTGTTTGGGATTTTTTAGCTGCCATTGGAACAAAAGCAAGAACTGCCCCTGTAGGATCAGGCAAGGGACGCAATGTATGGAATGCCACCCCACCCACCACCCCCGACTCAGTGTAAGATTATTTTATGTGGAATACAGCCCAAGACTCTGTGTTATTTTTGTGAAATGCCACCTTGACCTAAGCATGAATTTATTGTTTTAAGTGTTAAGCACCCCACAAATTTTAACAAGTGAGGGATCATTATTAGATTTATGTAAAACGCAACATAGTTTGAACTTTATTGGATTGTTCCCTGGAGTTGAAGAGTTCCACTAAACGAAGAACCTGTGGGCAATACTTTTAATGTCTATATATGGATTTGTACACCTCTTCTAAATCAAATTTTGATGGAAAAAATATCTGGAATTTATGTTTCCTAATTTTTATACATTTTTCTTTGAATAATGCAAAATTTTTCATAATTTGATATCTTTTCAAAACCCCTGGTAACACATACTGATTTTTTGTCTAAGAACATGTAATGGTATTATAAGTTTAAATTTAGAATATCTTGAAAAATTATAAGAAGGTAAGGTACCTTGCGTATGTCCTTAAGGTGATTTAGTTTACCACAAGTGTCATTCATTCTTATGATTGTTATTGTATTTTTGAAGTAGGAACATCTATTTTATTTCCAAGGTTTCATGAGCAAGAAGAATGCTGTAGGAAAATCAAAACATTTTGAAGATTTAGAATTCTTTTCAAACTCTTGGTCTATTTTCAACAGACTTGGAAGCTTTGGACTCCAGACCATTCAGGAAACCAACCGCCTGTCGTCTACTGAGAGCATCCTGCCAGCATCCCTCCCAGACACTCCGCGTGTAGAGCAAGATGTTCCTTCTGATCCTTTTGCTCCAGCTAATGGACCATTTTCTGGTAAAATAAAAAATGTCTTGACCCCATACCCAGTCATTTTGGACAAAGTAACAAAATACAAAAATATCAAATTATGGTTCTAAGTGTAGCTCCCACTTTGAAATTGGGAAACAGTTTAAGCTTATAAAGCCTCTGCTAGAGGCACTACTAGGACATGGGAACTTGTTTACATTTTTAGCAAGACAGGCAAAGTATGGAAGATGTTTTAGATAATACCTTTTCTTTAGTTGCCCAACTGAGTGTACAAGTCCCATTAGGACAGTTGTAGCATTAAGTTTATTTGTTTGATATTGAAGGAAACTTTATAAACTACCCAAGTACCCCTGGCTACGAGGCTCCTCAGACCATGATGCAGAAACTTCAACAGGAGAGGCGTATCAGACTGGCAGAACACAAACGCAGGATCATGCAAGGTTTGTTATTCTATCTCACTATATGACTAACTCTGAGATACAATGAATAATGCAAGGTTGCTTACTCTAGAAGATTGATACAGTTAAGGATTTTGAAGGTCTGTCATTCTGTCTTGTTTGTTATTGCTATATGGATCAAGTAACTTTTGAGAATGCAGGTGTCTTCAACTCTCAGCTCTGCTCTTTACTTTTGTGCAGGTCTTGGTTCTTTAACATGTTGACTTCCTTTAATTAGGTGAAGAATGGCCTGGTTTTGATGTGCCCCCAGTTGGCAGCGAGAGCCTGTGGGATAATGAGTACAACCCCCTTGGTGCGAAATGGTCAGCTGGACTTGATGCCCCCGCAAATCTGCAGGTAAGTAGACAATGGTATCATTTTTAAAAAGATGTAGCTTTTGTTATATCTGGATTTATTATAGGTTACAAAATAATATGAACTTGATACTTTTGAGTATGCAAGAAAAATTGCAGATATAGAAAAGTATCTTAATGATGAAAAAGGTCTTTCTTAATTAGAAACATCAGAAAGCAAAGAATGACAATAAAGTTTGTGATAAGTGGAAATACATACATATATCACTTGATAACATTCAGTAATTTTGTTGTTTCAGGACAACCCCAGTCTGTGGAGTACCCTGACTAACAGTGCTAACAGCAGCTGGAACTCTCTGATGAGTTTATCTGGCTGGGGATCCCAACAACCCAGCACCACCAGCACTGAGACACCCACCACTGAATCCCCCACTGTCCCACCTAGGACTCAGCAGGTAGGGAAATAGGGTCTTATTTCATAAGGGGCACCTAGGACTCAGCAGGTAGGGAAATAGAGTCTTATTTCGTAGGGGGCACCTGTTCTTGAATGAATGCTAAATATTTTCTTTATTATACCCCCGCAAACGAAGTTTAGGGGGGTATATTGGAATCACCATGTCCGTCTGTCTGTCCGTCTGTCTGTCTGTAGACAAGATTTTGTCCGGACCGTTTCTCAGAAACTGTTGGATGGATTTGTCTGAAAATTTATACACTTATTATTCACCATATGAAGGTGTGCACCTGGGATTTTCATCATGATTGGATGATTTTTCTGCATTTTACAGGCGTTTTTTCTTTTTTATTTTGTGATTTTGTTTGGCTCATAACTAGAAAACTATTAGACTTACAGTCATCAAACTTGGACAATTTATGCATCTTGGGTAGACGGTGTGTCCCGACCTATTTCAAGGTCACTGTGACCTTTAATTTAAGTGATTTTTTTAAAAAAACTAAGTCTTTAAAATTTTAAATTTCATAATCCTAAAAAATGTAAAAATATAGTTGTATCCTTATTAAAAAATGCTAAATTAAGTAAAAACTTATTTTTTATCATATACTTTACAGCAAATTCTGTAACAAATGTTAATGATTTGAGAGGAATTCAGTTTGTCCCATGGGCATAATTATCAAGCACTGGTCAAGGAGAATTTTTGATAGCAGAAATGTGCATGTCAAATTAGAGAGAATTTGATGAGTTCATTGTCGGGAGCATGATGGCAAGAGCATCATGCAGTATTATCTTAATTCATCTCTTGGGAGTTGGGCAAAAAGAAATGGCCTTATAGTTGCTTGTGTTAATTAAGAGTTCTTGATGGCTGTAGTTCAGATAAAGATCTTTCAATTGGTGTAATGTAATTAAAACAAATTGATGTTTTAGTGTATGATTAAAACTGAATTAGTATTGTATAATATAATTAAAATTAATTATACATGTGTTCATTGAAAAAAAATTACATTTCAATTTTTATATATTTGCAACAAATTGCAGTCATGTCTTACTTAGAATTTTATAGTCTAAAGAATAATTAATTTTTTTATCTTTTTTATTAGAGTGTAGCATTTCCATTATTTTATAAAATATGCAATAAACAATTTAAAGCTGCAGATGGATATTTGTTAAGCTCTAACACAGCCAGTTTAGAATTATATGATGTATTATTTGTTTTAATTAATCCCTACACTGTAAGTCTCTTAGAGATGTATGTACAATATTTTAAACATGATAAGAAATGGAAATTAGATCATTGAAATCTGTGTCAATCTGTTAATCAAGGTTACTTGATTTTCTTGCACCCTAACCAATTTATGATTATCGAACAATATTTGATGGGCGTATCATGCTGTGGCGGGGCACTTTATTAGACAATAGTGAACACCTCTTACTAGATCCATAAAATATTTCTGAATTGGCACCTACTCTGAAAAAATCAGCGGGGGTATTTGTCCCTATTGGACAGTTCTAGTTAAAAATTGTCATGGATCTTACAACTGTATATTGTAAGGGGTTCAATAATTCTCCATCCAAATCTGTAAAAAAAAACAACAAAAAAACACATTGATGCTAAGCAACTGCATTTGTTTACTTGACATTACTTTTGAATGTTACAGGATAACCAAGCCTTCAATCCATTCAACACAATGTCGGACATATGGGGACCCAATGCCACCAGCAACAGTACTGGTTGGAATGTTCCCCGGCCTGACAACCAATAAGCTGACTCAACATAGCAACCTTCTCACTACCACTTTAAAGGTTTTCTCTTGTATCAACATTTTATTGTGAACAAGGACACGAATCCTTTACATTTTTACGGTATATTGAAAAAAAATTGGGCTATTTGTTAACTTCAATTTTGTTAACTTCATCAAAGAACTGTTTAGGTTATGTTAAGAATATTGATAAATGAATACCTAGATATTTGTGATTTTATTGCAAGTTGATTTTTTAAAAATGTAAGTGTTTTGGGAAGGATACTGGATCTCGATATCTTTCATTGGTTTTGTAATTCTGTTTTTTTTTTTATTATTCTTTTCACTGTAAATGAAAAAATGAATACATAAGTTTGAAATGCATGTATAAATACATGTATAGGTTTCATTGTTTTAGATATAAAACCCAAATATTGTTAGAATCATTTTGAAAATCTGTAAATGTTAATAGGAGATGGATTTTTAAAAGAATGTGTATCTTATGTCTAGGTTTTATGCAAATACAATTTTTATATTGCTACTCCTTTTAATCCCCCTCCTCCAAGTTAAGTGTTTTAAAAAATTAAATGGTTTGATCTTAAAAGTGAGAAGGTTGCTCAGCGGTGGACTCCTGATTCGGATTTATGAAATATGGACTTGATTAATGGATTGTGATTTTTGAATTAACAGAATAACTTCTACTCGATTGTGACTTAATGTGATGCAGTATGGCATCACTGCTCAACGGATATGACTCTAAATACCGGACTTGACTTAAGTGCCCAGAATACACCACTGTGTTTCATGGGTACTATACATTACTGGACTGTACAAATTTTAAACAGGGTATAATCATGTTGAAAATGTGGATTTATCCTTGTAGACTCTGGTGTTATATTTATATAGCATGTTGAAACGGAGTATTTACAGGATGAATGCCACTGGTCTGCTACTGCTTATAAATATTATATAAGTATACCAAGTACAAGCTAATTAATAAACTCTATCAGGATGTATTATCAACTGTACATCGCCTGGATGAAAACAGAAAATAGTTGACCCTTAGTTAATTTTATACAGAAAAATAAAAGCTAAATTTAAGTTTTCTCGAGACAGGTTCTCGTATTAAAAAACAACAAAGGGTAATATTTTTAGGTACCAATGTTTTTTTTCTTTTTTATAAATTGTTGTTTTTGACTGGTAAATTTTTATTATCTTTGTTAACATAAGAAAGAAGAGACTTTTTTATGTCAGTTATGTAAGTGTAATTTTTTTTTCCACCAAAGTCAGTAGATAGAAGGATTTTGTAAGAAAACAAAATCAAGTTGTTTTTAATTCTGAGATTTTACTGCTGTTTTTCTTCCTGTGTCAGATTTTTTTTATTATTATTAACAAAAAGGAAACTTTCAGTATAGAGAGTAGTCATCTAATACTGGTATAAGTAATACCGTTTTTGTACCAAACTCTGAGAGACTGTACAATGTAACACTCTGTCTTTCCTCATGGTAACCTCCGGAGTGAGGTCGCTGTGAGAAGCTCACTTGAGGAATGTGTGTCTGTTAACAATCATAAAAAGTAAAGCAATTTTTAAAAAGCATCAAGTCGCTTGTTGTGTTTTGGATTTATTGCATGTAGTTTATCCGTAAAAACAGAAAAAGTAACATGAAGATGATCATAATTATTTCAGTTATAAAGGAGACTATCAATTATGGTTACTGCAGGTATGAAAAATTGTGGATGGAGAAGGCGGACCGCCACACAATCATTACAAACAGTAGTTAGGGCGCTGAACAATTTACATGTATGGTTGGAGGTATCTACTCTGTATAAATGCAACATAATAGTGGGATAAGTAGCTGCAAAGCTGTAGGTTGCTGGTTTGAAAAAAAAAATTGGGATGGATGAGAGCTGCAGAGCCATCCATTGAAAAAAGTGTGAATTTATTGCAAACAAAAAAGGATGCTGTTTCTCAATGCAGTAAATGCTGCAAAAATACAGAAAAGGGGTATAGAACTTGTTTATGCTTCATTTGAAATGGTTTGGTAACCATACATGCATCATTTAATTTTTTTTTTACCCAAAGCCTATACATTGTAGTAACACCATCTAGTGTGTGTAAAAATAGAAATTAGACATTTCTTTATACAAGGGTGTTGTCACAGAAGTCTGCATCAGCATGACTTTTGTTTTATTTAAAGATGCTAGGTTTCAGGATGGTGCATTATATAGGGTTTTTTTCTAAGCACATATTACATAGTGTAAAAAAAAAATGGCTAAAATTAGCACGTTTTACAAATGTCATACTATTTTCACTAATATATTAAGTAATATGACAAAACATAATGCACACAAAATACACCATCCTGAAACCAAGCGCCTGTGGTTTAATGATATTCCAGCGTTTGTCTGGAGCCAATTTCTTATTTAGCCCTATCTTTCCGGATTAAAATGTTTCTAGCGGTTCGGTTCTTCATTTAGTGTCAATGTACTATTTCCAGTTTTAATACCTGGAAAACGTGCACTTGACGCACTTGCTGTTTCCATAATTATTTGGCTTTCTATGAGGGGACGTTAAATCATTATTGTCATTTTATATAGAAGCCATGTGTGATCTTATTTTACCACCGTCACCACAATGGTACTGTAGCAAAATTATCGATTATAACAAAAAAGGCATCCTGATATTCGGAACGAGACACGATGTTTTTGTGTTGGATGCCTCCAGTGTTCCTCCGACATACGTAGCGCAGTGCTGTCTTCATAAAGAACGAATTTCATCTGTAGCTTTGAATGAGAACAACATTTGTTGCAGTGCGTCTGAAGATGGGAAAGTGAAAGTGTGGAAAATAGACAACCCCAGGGATGCAATAGATGAACATAATATTCATAGTGTTAGTTTTTTTCATACATATATAAACGAATTGTCATTTTAAATGAGCTTAAAAATCAGAGTATTGAATTTAATTTTTGAATTAATAAATCATAGACAGGGGTTAATTTGTCTCAGTAAAGCAGACTTGATGTTTTACTTCCATTTAATACATGATTTAAAAATAAATGGCTAAACTAGCCTTTAAGTCCAATTTCTAAAGGGTTAGTTAAAGGGGTTTCTTGCTCCCCCTTGTGGGTGAAGGGGAAATCTCTCTTGGGGGACCAGGAGGGTTCAAAGTACCCAACCTGAAATTAATTCTATTTTTGGAACAATTATGATATCAATTAATGAAATGTATATGAAAATCATTTCTGAACTTTAGAAAAAACAAATGTTTCAAAGTAGTGTACTTTTTTTGAATGGTTGAGAAAAACAAATTAATTTTACGCAATTTATGTTTTAAAAATGTAAAGAAACACTTCAAACAGTATTAAAATGAAAATACTAAATAGAAAATGATTCAAGCGATATGATAGAAATATGTTATTTAGTTCGTATTTGATCACATACTAGCTGGTTTGCAAAATATATTCTTTATACATCAAAACTATATGTAGGCCTAGTGTAGGAGTTTTATGAACTGTTTGAATGTATACATTATAAAGGGGCTATTTTTAGACTGTATCATAATTTTTTTATGAAATCACTCATAACTGAAAAACATGTAGTACAACATGTATATTAGAATTTAAGATTTGCATTTCAGAGTAAAATTGGTTGTATTTGCTGGTCGTCTGGTAATTCCCCTGTAGTGGTCAGTGGAGATGACCGAGGTCAGATTGTTTGTTGGCAGTATGAGGAAAGCAGAACAATATGTTACTGTCCAGAAGCTGCAACCATTGTTTGTCTTGTATGCTCAAATCTTAATGAAACACAAGTGGCCGTGGGGTGAGTTTTCTAAGCATTCAATAAGGGCAAGATGATGTACTTGTATTCAGTAGTCAAACAGTAAAATATATTTTTTAAGCTTGCCAAAGTTTTAAAACAGAAAATTTACATTAAACTGATTTCATCCTTACAGATACAGGACAGGAGTAGTTTTGATTGTTGACATGAGGGAATGGAAGGAAGGCCAGGTGTTACAAAGACTACGAGGTCATGATGATGAGGTGCTGTGTTTGGCCTGGTGTCCAATTCCAGGGGAAAACTTCAAAGCTTACAAAGATCTGGACAATCCAGATGTTCCTTCTCTCAATGGTAAAGGAATTATTGAGAAAAAAGTTTATGGCTTGATCATTCAAGATTATTTAAAGAGATCCCATAGTTTGTTTATAAAAGTTTTCTTTAGTATCAGGGATTGGTATGTCAGCCCTTTGACCCATAGAGTTACCCACAAAGTTATTGGGAGATCCCAGGTTTGAGCCAAGTCTAGGCAACATTTTTCTCTGCTTGTTATATTTGGTGGTCAATAACCAAATCCAAGATGGTTTAGTCGAGTCTCTGTGAGCTTTTCAGGACAGAAAACCTCAAGAAAAAGGGGGGAGGAGTGTAATAGGAATTTGGCCTTGTAGCTAATTATAGAACACCTGCACTGTAAGCAGAAGTTCCTAGGTTAGAAAACCTGTCTGGCTGACATTTTTACCTGCGTATTATAAATGAGGCAGCCTATTTATGTAAATAAATTAAGAGAAAATGTAAGAGCATTTAATTCTACAATAAGATCATTTAATTCTACAATAAGGACGTTTAATCCTACAATATAATAAAAAGGTATTGAACAGTTAATGTGTAATCAATGTAACACTTTATCCTCAAACTTGGTCTAAGATGTGTACATTGATATACTTTAGGTGAAACCAATAGCAGCCTAGAATTTGGAAGCAGCGGTCATCTGTTAGTGTCCAGCAGTAGGGACAGAACGGTCAGGGTGTGGAGCTCAGCCAGAGGACGACAAATCTTGGTTTTCAAGCCCCCTAAGTCTGCTCCAGCAGGCAGGGAAGATAAAGCCAAAATGTGGATGACTCTGTTGTGGAATCCACACAATGCCAATCAGATTTATACCAGCTCATACGGGTAAGTACAATGGATGTCAGGAGCAAAAACAAACTTCACTCCAGAAGTGTTTTACTTTTCATCACCTAAAAAGCATTGTGTTTGAGTGCATGTAGACTTAACTTGCATGTATCCAAAGTTTCTAAATCTGAAGAAGACCATTCAGGACATTTTTAACTAACCTTTAAAATTACCATCCAAGGGAATTGATAGGTCTTTGAATTTCAGATTTTCTTTAAGAATTTAGTACTTGGTCCTGTTTTTTTTTCAGTGGTGAGATTTTGAGGTGGAGTCTGGAATCTAATAGTTCCCAAAAGCCAGAGTCCCTGAGCTCGGGGAAGGTCCTCTACCACACACGACCAGTGTTCTGTATGAGTACGGGTGGATCAAACAATTCTATGATGTGTACTGTCTCCATGGACAGACAGGTAAAATAGATAAACACTGAAAGACACAGTGTGATCATTGACTATGGTTTGTTTTATCTAGTGATTACAGTAAAACAAGTTTATAACAAACACTGTTATAAAGAATTGATGCTTACAGTGAAGTGATTTTCATTCCACGTGGCTTTTAAGATATATTGTGCATATAAAGGATATAACAATTTCTGTATATAATAACATCCATGGCATTTTATCATAAGCATGTTTTGACAAAGGCAGTTTTGTTATATCAAATCTCAAAGACAGTTTCTATTTATAACACAGATGATATTTTGGGATCTGTCCAGATCAGTACCGGTCTGTGCTCTACCCACATTGGGGGGCTTTGTGTATGTGGCCAAGACTTCCCCTGTTGATCCAGGTAAAAAATACATTTTTGGATTTCATTATGATCATTTAAAACATGTTTAGTACCACATTCACTGTGTTGATACATTAGCACCCATTGGCAATTTGTTCATAATACAACAACATCTTTAAAAATTATGAATTTTTCATTAAAGAGTTTTTTTTTTACTTGTAATAACAGGAAGGCTTGCTATTGGTGTTGGTGACAGCATGATAAGACTGTGGAATATGAACAATGTAAACAACCCATTTGACGTTGCTCTTCTTTGGCAGGGCATAAGGTCAAAGGTCACAGCAGTAAGTCTCTTTTCTCTGTCTTTCATTTCTTTTATTAAGCTCATTTGAGCCAAGGGCTAAAGAGGGTTTTTCTGATCAAAACTTGCCTGTTGTGTCTGTCAGCATTTTTGTAAATTTTTCATATTTTCACCTTCCTCTCCTGAACCACTGGGTCAAGTTCATACCGTAAAAGCAAATTGGTATCAAAAAATATTCTCAGAAAAATTATTTTTTGTTTAAGCTTTGCTGGCATCCAGAAAAAGAAGGCCGTCTTGGATTTGGAACAGATGATGGTAGAGTGGGTGTATTTGATACCTTATCTAACAAGTAAGTGTGTTGTGTTAAGTTACTGTATTACCGGTAAACAGACTTTTTTTCCCATTAAGTCAAATTTCCATGCAATCACTATTCAATCCTGTTTCTGCTTCTTTATTTATACATATAGGACATCAAATAGAGGTCATGGTCAAAATCTCCTTGTTTGATTACTTTTCTGTTTTCATTTGATTTCAGACCTCCCTTTGTATCCTCCCATTACCACAGGAGAACTGTGTATGTCGTGGCATGGGGACCTCCTTGTTCAGGTAAAGCACTGTTAGATGTGTATCAGAATTAACCAAATGTCCTTGATACATGTACAAATAATTGAAATCATTTAGGGTATTAGCCTAGCCCTTTTGTATCTCAACAGCTTCAAAAGTTCTATATGAGGTGTTTTGTATGGTGACCTGAAGTTTGGGTCTTGCTAATAAAATCATAAAACTGTGCAGCAAGTCTGATGTTATTTTCTTAGTAATACATGCAGTTGATTAAAATACATTATAGTTTTTGTAGGAATTAAATATAAGGAATGCATTTTTAAAAAATTGCAATTAGACCTTATGATTTGAACAAATATTTTTTTCCTTCAGAGGTGGACAATGATCCGTCTTTTGTGCTGTACAGTGTTGGGGATGGCATCATCCTGTCACATGACCCAAAGAACTTCCAGAATGAGGCTCATGATATTAATTCACTCATTTTTAAAACAAATGGACCAAAGGTTTTAACAGATTTTTGTTTTGTTATGTAAAGAGAAAATTGATATCTATGGTTTTATTTATTCCTAACCATGCATCATATTCAAAATTTAATGTCTTTTATACTTAAATGTATTTATATATTATTCTCTTCTTTTCATTTAATTAAATTGAATCAAAAAAGACAATATGTGATTGTGAAAATATACAGTTTTCATTTTTTTCCTGAATAATGACCAAGTACACAATTAATTAGAAACGCAGACAAGTTAAGGTACTAGAAAT
>PRKT01002331.1:0-25236 GCA_003671525.1 Saccostrea glomerata | reverse complement strand
TGATCATTCTACCGGTATTTATATTTAGCCAAGGAATAGGTCAGGAGCTAATGAAGATTAAACTTTTTCTTATTTCAATGGAAATATATGTATAAAGAATCACTGTCTAGTTGGTACAGTTAGCCAGGGATATCAAATAGTTGGAAACAATGTGATAATTTACGCCTAATGGGCTTTGCCCATAAGGCGATTTATCCCACGTTTTTAACTATCGTTGGTGCCCTGGTAAAATGTATTAGGCAGTGATTTTTTAAATAAATATCATTCCTTTAGTTTATAAATTTTATGATCAGCAACAATACAGATAAACGATCATAGGCATACTTTTTGGGGGGTTCGTACTTGTTAAATCTACCATAATCATGGTTGGATGAAGAGCTGGCATGTGTGTTAAATTCCGAACCATGCTCTCTGGCATTTTGCACACATCTAATTCCATTGGTGTCCCATTCATAACAGCATAGCTTGAATTGGTCTATCAGATAAAGAAATAGAAACAGTGAAGAATACACATTAAATGCTACTTTATACAATTAATTCTGAAATACCGGTAACTCTCTATCTGCATTTTTACGAAAATATAGAAAAGGTCGAAGAATGCTACATCATGACAGCTTACTTTTATGTATTTGCTGAAACTTCAGCTGCTTTGTAAATCATTCATTTCTCTGGATACTAAGTTTTCTTATTGGTCATCTTCATGTAAGAAATAGGAGGTCTAAATTCTTGATAAGTCAACAAAAATAATTTGTCATCCACTGTGCATTATTTGAAGAAAATAAAACTACATACTCGTTGTTGGATATCTTTTGGTAGTTCTTTGGTGGATTTTATAGATTCCCAAGAACATTAGTATTTTTAAGTTCAAAATATAATGTAAAAATTAAAATAGACTGATGTGAGGAATCAGTTCCTTAGAACTGAATTGATCTTTTCAAACATTAAGATGGTTGATTAGAAATGACTTCTTTACAGTGTACACAACAAATATAATCTCCAAATCAATTGTTTAATTTTTACATTATTTAAAATTTATTACAGATTCATATAAAATAAAGAAGGAGACTGGGGTTTTTTTCTTGCATTGTGGTTCTTAATTTCTTAATTACCATTACAACATGTTTATGCACCCCTAATAAAAATTTCAGGGGAATATAGTTTTTGTCATGTCCATCCGTCTCTGTTTTTTTCTCTGTCTGCCTATCAAGCTTTCCCACCAAAGCTTTAAAGTGGTGGGACTATGCTTTTCCTATTTCACAGGTTTTCTCTTTGAGACAAGAACTTTCTTTTGGGCACCTCTAAATTTGACCATTTGACATTTACCTTTGAGTTTGACCCACTTTCACAAAAAATAAACTTAACCTTGGCAAAAACAGTTAAACAGATGGTGCTGTGGCTTTCATGCTTCACATCAGTACCCATTGTAAAAAGACCTATCATTGGGTAAAAACTTAAAAAGAAATTTGATTTTGACCTTATAGTTTGACCCATTAAAAAACTTTAACCCTGGACATTAACTTTTGAATGGTGGGTACCAGGCTTTTTATATTTCACAGGTTTATTTCTTAGGAGAAGACAGTTCAATGAATTGATACCAGCAATTTTAACCTTTAGGCCTTGACCATGAAGTTTTGTTTGCATCTGAGAAACCATGATCGTCTCCATAAGCTGCGATACAGGGGCATCAGTGTTTCAAAAACACATCTTGTTTTGTTTTTCTCTTTGAACTTTAGCATTTGAATTGTTGGAGTTGTGGTGATCTACAAGGTATACGTATTATTTCTCAAATATATTATGTAGTTGAAAAACGTACTCGGTGAGGTATTGTTTTGCATCATGCACACAAGAATCATTTTCCCAACAAAATACAACCTGCGCACTTTATGATCAAGTACATCGTAGGCATAAACTTATCTAGAATATGGATTACTCATTCATTTTAGCCGAAAAATTGAACAGAAATTGTTATTCCATGAAATTATGATCCTGTGTAAAAATTACATTTACAGTATATTCATTATCCTATGGTAAATTACTTACTAATTGGCCATTGTGATAATTTCACTAGAGAGGAGACTTGCACCCTGTTTGGTTTGTTGTCGTCCGTGAGGGATACGGTAGCTGATTGCTCATAAATTGGTTTCTTGAGCTGGAGGGTGTAAAAATGGGGAGCTGCCTCCTTAAATCAATGGAGGATCCAGAGGAGCTGGCCTGTGTGAGATCCTAGGCCTTCAACCTTATTATCTGTGCTCTTTATGTATTATTCTTATTGCTATGCATTTTTCTTGACTCTAAAATAACGATAATATCTTGCAAATTTATGGAGAATGCTTTATAAATTTATGTATAACACCAGAGCTTGTTCTATTTTTGTTTTAGATAAATTATCTGAGTGTAGACCTCTAGCACTAGGGTTTTTTGCCATGATTTTATTAATTTGTTTTTTTTTCTATTGTGATGGTATATTTTTGGAATATTTTTGGAGAAACCCTTCAACATCTAGATAAATTGTGTTGATTTTTTCTCTATTAACGGAATAAAGGGACGATTTTTTCTCTGAGTATAACAATGCCAAACATTGAAAACGTTAATCACTTCGCTACCCCAGTCTTCTTATTGTTTGTGTCAGTTTGAGTTTAAATAAATGTGTTTGTCGATGCTTATTTTTTTTCCCAGAAATGTTCAATTTTGATATAGAATTGGTTCACCTCCATGCTTTAGATACAAAAAAAAAAAGATTAATTCTTTATAACCTCGTCAAATAAACATTTATTTCTAATAGATTGATTGATTGTATATTGTTTAACGTCCCTTTCAAGAATTTTTCACTCACATGGAGACGCCACCACTTGCCGGTGGAGAGCTGCAAATTTTGTCCTATACTCAGCACTTAGGGCCATTGAGCAGGGAGGGATCTTTTTCACGCCAGCACCTCCTGCGACACGGGACCTCGGTTTATACGGTCTCATCCGAGGGACCGGTCTCCAAGTCCCACTGTGGGATTCAACCCGGGAAATTCAATTAAAAATATGAGTCAAAATTGGTCAAAATAGCATTTCTAAAACAAAATATTTAAATTTATTCTTTGTACTCTGTAAGAAAAAAAAAGATTGGAAAATGAAAGAATTTATTGAAAATAAAAGATTACTTTTTAAAAATTTGATATGAAAATTTTTTAATGGAAAAGTGCCTTTAAAACAAACAAAAAAGGGGAGAGAAAAACAGAGTGCCGATCAAAGAAAATGAGTTAAAGATGCAATATTTTTCAGCGTATCTACCACTGAGACCCGGCATGCATTTACCTTGAATAGGTGTAAAAAGTATTTTTGAAAGTAAGGAAATTTTAAGGAACACTTTAAATTCAATTTCTATAAATAACATGGTCTTGAAGTACACATGTACAAGTAAATGTAATTGAATGTATAGAAAAAATCTTACCTGTTCAGATGCCTTCATTTATAACATCTTTTTAATTACAATATGCTGTACATTAGTATTGAAAACGAATTGACAATTATAAGGTGTTTTTCTTCTCTTTCGTTTCATCAAATGATTTTTTATAAGAATTTTTTAAAAGAGTATTGTACAAATAAATAACTTACCTAAAAGGTAACCAAATAATTTTCTCTCAGTGCAAACAACGAAACAATGTAGTTGCGTATCGCTTTTTTAGACGGTTAATGAGACACAAATTGATTTAGATATGAAGTGATTTTTTTTTTCCTAATTTTCAAGTTCTTTTTTTTTCGATCCAAAAGATTTTGTGAAAAAGAAACCAACCGTTTGCAATAAACCTTTAATGTGATTGATTAATTTTCAAATGTTCTCTCTCTCTCTCTCTCTTTAATCATGGAATTGCTTCTTGATTTCCATTGTAATATTTTTTTTACCTGATACAGAGGATATGAATTACATTTTCATTATTCCCTTTCCAGTATTACACCAATCAGGCTGGAGTATTGATCAATGATGCAAAACACCATTAAATTTTTTGTTTTAATCGGTCAGAATCCACTGATTACCATCTTTATTTTAAGATATTAGAAGATTTTGTGCATTTGAATACGGCACATGAGGATCATAAACATGATAAAAGTCAGACAAACATTAACTCTTTGATTTAAATATTTTTCTCAGTCATACGTATCATTAATATTTCAGAAATTTGATAAAAACACACTACGATAGTCGTTTAAGTAAGTATCTAATACTTCGGAGAGTTTTTATTAGTTTTTCACTCAAGTCCTGTAAAACAAATGCTTACTCCCCTCTTTCTTAAATTCAGTCAAAGTTCATTTTATCTTGTAAGCTATAGAATTTCTTTTCTAGTGTGCAAAGTTAACCAAATTTCTATGAAGCAATTCTGACGTCAGATTATCATTTTGATAAAAATGATAAAAAAAAAGATCCCATTTAAGATTTGCATTAATTACCAAATTTGGTAACAGTATGATTACCTTGGAGAACGAATATGAAGATATCGATAGCTCTTATAGTTTATGGGTAAGTATTCACACAATAATGATAACGAATATTTTATAAATATTGCATGTAGTTTAGAGTAACATTGAAAATTTTCGCCCAAAAACCATTGTCAAGCAAGACGCATCCGAGGTTGACGGTGGTTTTCGAGTGACAATTTTTTTTTGTCATATTATGCAAAAGTTTTATACAAATACATATTACGAGAACCTTGCGCCCATGAATTATGTTAGGTCAACATTTTTTTCGTAGTAAATCACTTTTCGTCATGCAATGTTGCCTTTTGCAGCGCTGGACTGCGAGGCTTCATTATTCAACGGGAAATAGTGATCTTTTAGGAAATGTTTCTCGGCGAATCGGATTCAACCAATTTACATGAAAGAAGAATATTAACAACTATACGTAAGTAAAGTAAACATAAGTAAAGTACACATAAGTAAGGTAGGTTAATATACTCTAACTTGCTTTGTCACCCCTTTCAACATCGATGTTACTTTATGTTGAATATTACCTGACCTTTCAACTTCAGTTGAGTCCAAAAAGAGGTGTTTATTATAGAAAATGTTGTCTATGTGTCATTTATAGGATATGTTGTCCATGTGTCAATTATAGGATATATTGTTTATGTGTCAATTATAGAATATGTTGTCTATGTATCAATTATAGGATATGTTTGTCTATGTGTCTATTATGAATATGTTGTCTATTTTCTATTATAGGATTCTGTGAAATCACTTTTTTTCGTGGGAATTTAATTTTCGTTGTTTTCGTGGTATGAAGAGACCAATGAATTTATGTCCACCACGAAATGTATATTTTCATATGCACTACTTCTAAAAAGTTCTTCATCCACGAAATCAAAGCCCCACGAAATATGTAATTTTACAGTATGTTGTAAACGTGTCTATTATAGGATATGTTGTCTATGAGGAAACACAGACAAATCAGTGAGAGTTAGAAAATGATAATTGTACCTATCGTTATTGCAGTAGTGACGTCACAATCCATGTCCTCTGAGGACAGATCCCGCAATAATACTCCAGTCAGATTACTGGGAGTTGAACATGTCGGTTCAGACCATAATCGCAACTTCAAGTTTCTTAATTTGGCAAATCTGACAAACTCGGCTGAGATGCAGCCACAGTGCAGAGGATTATTTTCTACTGTACTAAAATAAATAAAACAGTTTAAATGTACGTGCATGAATTTGGAATTAAAATAATACCTTAATTATTTGATAAGCGTATCAACTGATATACCTACATAAAGCAACTGAATTAATTTGTAGAAACAGAAAATATTAAAACAATGTTAATTACGCTTTACGATGTTATTAAGACTGGAATGATTGAAAGATTATATATACAGCATCCTTACAGAGTTTCTAATTTTGAAAGTCCCAGGAAAATATCTCTGTCCAATACGGTTATGTTATTGTTATGAATGTACCTACAAAAAAGATATTTTATCAATTGACGATAAATCCGTAATGTTCGTGTATTCAAATTTGATTGCATATACTGTTATGTTAAGTAAATATTGAATGCTATAGATTGTGAAGGAAGTTTGACATATGACATACATGTACGAGGGTTTATCCAAAAGTAATGTCACAACTTCGATAAAATTGCTTTTACTCAACGTAAATTAACAAAATTATACATAATGGTAGCTACATTTATTTCAAATCAATTCTGAAAAATTCAAATTGAAATGATTTATACTTTTCAAAATATCGAATTATATACAAAGTGCAATTTTGGTAGTCGCCGCACCCCAATAACGTCATATGACGGATGTGCGTTGTCACACAGTTTTGAAAACGCTTCCCCATCGTTTCATTAAAAAATTGATATTCGAAAACACATTCACACATTTTACTTTCTTTAAGAATTATTGTCACCAATTGTACACTCTATCAGTAATTTAGTCCTTCATCAAAATTCTTTGAACAGTACCATAAGACTAACTTAAAAGTTTCTCATACAAAGTATCCTTCAAACCGTGTGACATGAATCTCTTTTTTTATAACGTCGTTGCCATTGAATGTTTCATACCGACCTCGTAAATTTCGGCCTTTCTGTTGTTAGCTGATCAATTAATTACCCATGACCTGCCAAAAATCTCTTACACCATCTATGATCAAGTCTAGTTTTAATATTATTTCCTCTGCGAGTCTTATTTACCATCGTAACTGATTCTACTGGCGATTTACCAATTTTTAAGGAAAAACACATTAAAACTCAGCTCGGCGTTTTATTCAATTTCGACATTTCCTTTCTTCAATACATCAGATATAAACAACAATGTTGATGATTAAAAACAATGTCGCCATTTTTTTTCAACTAAAGACTAGATCGAAATTATCAATTTTGTCTTTTTTAAATGCCTTTTTAAATGTGTTTGTCTTTTTTATTCTAACAATATACACTTTAGAACGTGACGTTTAGTTTTGACGCGGCGGCACCCCCTATGTTTAATGTTTTAAACGTCTATAAAATGAATTCAATTAAATATTATTAAATGAAACTTTCAATTTTGATTGGATTTCTTTTTCTGCATCTTTTGTGCATTGTATTTGACAATGTGACGCCAAATATAAAGGATATGGACACAGTGACATTACTTTTGAATCAACCCTCGTAACAATTTCAAAGCTGAAGAAAAAGTTGGTCATAAGAAAATCTGTAGTGAAACTTAAATTGTAAATATTTTCTAGAATGCATGTCATTTAGTTTTTCGAAGATAAAATGTGAATAGTAAAATAAATATATAAAATAATATTATATTGCTTTATGTACAATGAAAGGTACAATTTTGTTGTTGTGGTTATGTTTTAAGAATAAATCGCTTTAAAAATACTAATGAGAGTTTTATGAAATTTTATGTTTCATAAAATGTTTTATATAAGTACATTCTTTATCACATTGCTTATAACAAAGTTTGATTAAAATTGCAGTTATTATTGATTTTAATGTATTTAGAACGGGGTCGACTGGACCGAAATCGAACTCTTGTTTGGATCGGGTTCGGCTTGATTGGGATCGAGTGCTCAATTAATTTAATTTTGCAGAAACATGAGGTTGTAGTCAATTTACCGACAACTCCCATCCTCCTCCCATTTAATACCAATATTTGAAAAGGAAATCTCAATTGTTGATTTTTTGTTGTATAGATTTTTCCGCATTGTACAACATCAAGTATTTAGCATGCCGTGTGGTCTCTTTGTTTACCTCACCTTCTTGTTGCAAAAACTTGGTAATCATTATATAACAAGAGCTGGGATAAGCACTAACTCGCAATATATCATATATAAGTTGAAACTATTCATTAATTGACCTTATCCTAGCTATAATTTACATGATTGTATGTAATAGTGTATATTTATGTGCTTTTGATCCCCTCGTCAATTATCTGGTCAATAAATTACATTTTCACTCAACTCAAATTCTCATGTTTTCTCTAGTTTTTCAAGCAACAAGAACAAGCTACAGAAAGGCTTTCCATATTATGAGATTTACTTTGTTGGTGGAAAAGTTGTCGAAATAAATAAGGCTTTCGTCAAGTAACGGCTGATTATGCCCTAGAGACTTTCCAAGGAATTTTTGTTGAGGGGATCTTTATCTTTAGCTTTCACTGAAGACAAAAAAGTCAAAAGATTTGTCTGTAAAATTCACAGTTCTTAAAACAAAGATTAAAGAGTAGGAGTCATCATCTTTATCATAAATCTATGTTTGTTACTTTACATTAAATTCCTTTTGTTAGAACAAACAAAGTTTTCAAATACAACGAAGGCTTATTACAATTCGAATGTATCAAAAAAGTGATTCATTATGTGTTATCAATCTCATCTTCGCAGGCTTTCCAGAAAGTTCAG
This sequence comes from Saccostrea glomerata, assembly GCA_003671525.1. Lineage (NCBI taxonomy): Eukaryota > Metazoa > Mollusca > Bivalvia > Ostreida > Ostreidae > Saccostrea > Saccostrea glomerata. The sequence goes on along the minus strand of PRKT01002331.1, from coordinate 16,877 downwards.
AAATTTTTGCTAGTCGGAAAGGCCTGCGAAATTTTGGATTGATTGGATAACACATAAAATAAAAAAAAAAGATATGGGAACAAATTTCAACTTTTTCCCTTTGAAGGCATTTAACACTTTAAAAAAATTATTATAGAAGTTACAACATAATAAAAAACAAAAATAAAACTAAAACATAAATTAGTTAAACCTTTTTTAAAAGTACATTTAAAAATATATTTATGTGTTTATGAAATGTACCAATTATTTTAAAGATAACTCCCGTTAATTTATTTGAAGTGAAGGTGGATATATATTGCCGCCGTACAATAAGTACCTACACAGGTTGAATATCAATGCGTATATTTCATATTAAAGTTCCATGCATTATCTATATAGGAACAATGCTATATAAAAGTCAACGTGAAAACCGAGTTAAACAAATAAAAAAAAACGACTTTAACAAAAAGAAAAAATAAAGTATTGCATCTTATCTTACAAATTTCAGGAGAGATTACATTTCCTTTTTTTAAAGAGCATGCTAGCTTCAAACATTATTGTAATATATACATGTATATATATAGAGAGGAATCCAACAAACACAAGCTCATTTAGACTTGAATGGGTTCATCATAAAGATGTAGCTATATTAAATTAACAAATATTAAGCACCAAATGTATTTGATTATACCCAGTGCATATTTTGGTGAATGTCATTTGAAAATCATTGCTATTTAAAAAGATGTCTTGACTAAAATTGAAATAAACCCAAACTGCAAACAAAAAAATGTATGAAAGCATAAGTAGAAAATTAGTAGGAATTGATTCACCAACAGAGACTGTGGTACACAGGCAACTTAGCCACATATGATTCTCATATGAGTATCATATGATTCTCATATGATTGGTTTCATATGAGAATCATAGAAAAAGGGCATCATATGTGAATCATATGAAGCAAATTATATGATTTACATATGATCCACATATGTGAATCATATGAAAATAACTACATATGATTTTCATATGAATGACTTCAGTGTGTTTCAAGCCATTTACATATGAGAATCATATGAAAAGGACATCATATGTAAATCATATGAAACACTTGTGTGTTCTTTTTCAATATTTTTCACATTCTTGTACACATTTAAAAATCAGATATTTCTGCTTTAGATGAAAATTCATTACATTACAATGATCTATCTTCATTGGTTAAATATTTTAAAATATCTTAAAATGCTTACACAACTTTTTTGATAAAATTATTTTCATCAAGAGAAATAACTTATTTTTCACAGTGTACATTCTAAACAAGAAAATATACAAACAAGTCAGTAGCATTTGTCGATACATGTATTAAACATATTCTAACATGAGTACAAATTATAAGATTTCAGCAAAATGATTTAGTAGTTAAACATGTATACTGTACATGTACAAATGAATAACATAATTAGGTAATGTATAAAAATACCATATGACATGAAAGTGTCCAAAGCAACATTGAAATATCAGCAATAACATTTGTCATGTATTCTCTATTGTAAATTTATGAAAAATCAAGTTATGGATTATTCCAGCATACATTATGGGAAATCTTCACAGGTCAAATTCAGACAATATTGTGTACATCCTCCCCATTTCAAAATTATTCCATATATTTCCTTGCTCTTTTTCCTTCTGTATCTTTCAGTTTTTTCAGTTGTCCTCCCTTTGATCTTCCATGCATGACCATTTTGAAAATCTCTTTGAACTGTACCGTACCAAAAAAGAATATCCACCACTTCTCCTTTTCCTGAACAATTTCTTTGTGGCATAGAATGGTCTCTACAAAAATTTCAAAAGTAAAAATAAAATAATTCTTAAATTCTAGGAGTTATAAAAGTTACTTAGGTATAATCAGCAAACAAATGTATGCCCAATTCACTGACACAGATATGATACAAGATAAAACTGATGTTATATATGTTATACTAGGTGTTTTGAGGAATCCTATCATGCAATTTGCAAAACAATTACACTATTGAAAGATATGCTCCATAATAAAATCATAAAAAACATTTTCTTTGTTATTTTGACAATTAAATTTGGAACGTTCAAACAGTATATATTAATTCAGATTGTCAAAAAATTAAAAAGATTCTGATACAGATACATGTATATTATTTTTGGACAAAAAATACTACAGACAAGTAGACAGGCAGAAAAACAGACATTGTGATTCCAAGATATCCCAAACTTTTGAGAAGACTATAACAAAGTTTATTAGACAGTGTGTAGTTACCTTAACTTTGAAGCAAGCCTTGGATCTTGGGATTTGTTCTTTATCTTACGAGAGGCTGACTGTATATTGAACCTGTAAGACAAATACTAACAGTCTCACACAGTAGATATTTTCTAAGAAAACATTTAATTAAAACTTAAACTATCAAAATGAGAGAGTACAAGTTTGCAGGTTCTCTATAGTCTTAAATATATCTAACATTTAACCCGAAACTATATGCACGCACACCATTCACTAGTGTTGGGGGGAAAAATAATTGTCAGTAAATGAATACATAGATGTAAATATTCAATGGAGACTTTAAAGTTGGATGTCACTGTTATAAATTTTTAGTTGAAATTCAAAAATCCAATTTATCCCCCCTTTCCCCACAAATTTATTGTATACTATATAGTTTCATAGCCTTTACAGCCAGCAAAATCTATTCATACTTTGCATATTTTAAGTGCACTGGATTAAAATTATTATGTAGAATAAAATTTCTAGAGTATTGAGTTGAGTTGAATTTATTTTTAATGAAGCCATGCAAACAATGTAGAATTATAAAAGAACAAAAAGAAATTATCTAGAAATATTTTGTCATAAAGAGACATATGCATTACAGATACTTTGATTTTTTATTTCAAGTATTTATTTTTACCTTCAATATTGTGATGATGCAATCGTCTGTCAAATCAGCTTCAGGATCAATCGCCAGTCTTATCAGCTTCGGGCTCTTTGGACTGAAAAAAAAAACAGCACAGTGACACTGAACTCAAGTTGCCGAATGCATCTACAGGCCATAATAACAAACATTTGTCATTAAGTTTAAGAAGGAATCCGGACTTGATAACGATCTCAATATACATAACGACATACAAGGTTTCTACTTTCACTTTCATATCAGTACGTAACAAAACGAAAACAAATTCAAGTTTTAAAAAGTAGTAGATCAAATGCCTTTAGCCTAACATGTAATGTTTACATTCATTCAGAAACAAATTTTATCCAAACTTACTTACAGATCACGAACGTTAGGTTTACGAAATGCATTGATTTAACAATTACAAGCATGATGCAAGTGATAAGAGTATATATATCGATAGAGAGTTCATACGCACCTGTAACAATAATGAAATTATATTTAAACAATATGAATCAAAAGTCTTTAAAATATTATTGTTAGGAGATCACTTGCCTTTTCCATATACCCAACACGTCTGCTGCAGCAGTGACGTCAAAATTGACGTATATTTTCATCCGATAAAAGAAAAAGGGGGGGGGGGTAAACAGAGTATAGAAATTTACATATAATTATTAACAAATTCTTTTGAATTAATGTACATTTAAATTCGTCTTTTGATATATATAATTGAAATTGCAATTTTACTTCAATATAACAAGGAAAGATAAGTGAACACTGTTTCATATGATTTTCATATGATCACCGTTTCATATGATTCTCATATGATCACAGTCAAAACATTCCTATGAATTTTACCCGAGTATAACAAGGACAAATTAATGAACATTGTTTCATATGATTCTCATATGTTCAGTTTCATATGATTCTCATATGAATATTGTCAGAATATTCATATGATTCTCATATGCAGGATCTTTCATATGAGAATCATATGTATATTACTTCATATGATTCACATATGTATGATCATACGATTCTCATATGATTGGCCACATATGATTCTCATATGATTGTATATACATATAATTCTCATATGATCCACATATGATCTTTATATGAAAGGTAATGCATATGTGGATCATATGTGGCTAAATTGCCTATGTAGAGTTTTAGTTAACATATATAACTGTTTCTGTTACAATAAGTACTAGACATACTTACAGGATACTTAAATTGTGTAAGCTGGCGAAGGCACTCTCATATATCGTGGTGATTTTGTTTCTTTCAAGATCTCTACGAAAAGAATAAATGAAATTAAGTGTAGATAGTCCTTTTACAACATACACCCATTAAGAATTTTGATCTTCATCAAAATCTTTTTAAAACAGAGATGAATAAAATCCTTAATTTTAAGATGGAATTGGATTTGGAGATAACGAACAGTATTCAATCTAAAAAGTTCATAAAAGAATGCAAAATGCAATTCAGAGCAAAGCAAATGCGGACCTCTAATATATAATGTATTAGAGGTGGGATCAGGTGTCATAGAGGAGTGAGAGTCCCCTGTTGACTGGTCACGTCCACCGTGTGGTTCTTGTCATGATCGGGAAATAACGGAAAAATCGGGTTTTAATTCAGTATATAAATAATGGATTAACATTTGACTCTAATTGCATTTTCTGACAAGGTTATTGTATCGACCATAGAACTTACAAAATTATGACTTTGAACGAGACTGTTGAAATTTTAAATTTCATCAACTTTATCGATATTATTAATAAAGAGAAAGAAACTGAATGCAAATTGCTATTATTTTTATTTTTACTCGAACAAATAATCAATTACAATTACAAATCATCAAACAAAATACATCAATAAAATCAAATTGCGATCGCTATAGTTGTTTGGTACATCTTAGCAATCAAAGTAAAACAATATTACTATAGGTACATGTGTTATCATAGTTATCATTATCATAGATATATGCTGATATCATAACCAGATCTTATCACATGTTCTACAAACTTAATGTAAATGTTAAAACTTTCTCCAAAGCCAGATGAAACAAGAGGCCCAGGGGCCTTAACCGTCACCTGAGTAACATACAATTCTGTAAGGGATCCATATAAAAGTATAAAACAAAATCAATTAATACATGTATGTAGACGAAGCAATGTTACCCAAGAATTTCAAAAATGTTTAGTGTGATGTGCGAAACTGCAATGATCTCCTTAACTGGGATCATATTTGGTTTTCCAAAGTCTTACAGGGATGATAACGAATGCAAAACTTACAAACACCATGGACACTTGCCTATTGTGGAAGGTATTAAATACACAAACCATGAAGTTTTGTCACTTGCCTACACTTGGGTTTACAATGTGGATATTTGCACCTGACACTATCTACAATATTTTTTTTTTCTTGTATCCCCATTTAATCAAATATTAACGATTTAATTAAAGTACTTTCAATGATTTCTTGAATAATTATAGCATTTAGCAAAGGGGAGTAATTCTCATTTTCTCACTTGAAACTATAGTGGTCTTTAATTGCCTCTGCTCGCCTAAATATGGCTGAAAAATTGCCGACTTGGCGTTTAACAATATTCAATCAATCAATCAATCATTATTTGCCTCTGAGAAACCTAAAACCAAGGAAAAGGCACGATAACTTATGGTTATATCTTTAACATTATTACATTGAATAAAAGCACATTTAATTATATCTAATACGCTTACATTGATATTATTTCAATTAGTTTGCTTTGTACTCAGAGACAGAAAATATTTTCATAGCATTAATCCAATTTTCCTAAATAATCAATAATACAAAATGTAAGAAACCGCTACTCAGGGACCATGAAAAGTTTGGGAGAGGCATCCTTTCTCATCAAAACTATGGATTTAGTTTGTTGAAATAATATCTATTTTCAGAGGAGAAGATTTTTAAAGTAGTAACTTACTCTTAGTTTATAATAAATAAACCCCCCTCCAATACCTCTAATACCAACCCAAAATCAAACTCCTGATGAAGAAGTCATGAAATTCACAATTTTAAAGAAGTACTCTTCCTCATCATAACTATGTACTTAGTTTGACAGCTTAATTCCCAGAAGCAGAGAAGATTTTCAAAGTTTTAAAGTATTTTTACTATATAATCATTAGAGTCTCACCCTGACCATAGCACCCCTGACCCAGGGCCATTGAATTCACAATTTTGAAATAGGCACTCTTCTTCATCATAACTATGTACTTAGTCAGTCAGCTTTTTTACCAAAAAGCAGAAAAATGAAAATCGTTAACGATTCGATGCATTTTCACACAAAAAAAAAATCATTCGATTTTGCAACCACTATTGATTTAACGACCACTTTTGAAATAATTATATCAATAGTGGTTGAGAGTGCATTTCAATAGCAAACAAAGTTAGTAACCACTATTGAAATACAACCACTATTGAAATTATTAATAGATCAATAGTGGCTGAGAGTGCATTTCAATAGCAAACATAGTTAGTAACCACTATTGAAATACAACCACTATTGAAATAATTATATCACTAGTGGCTGAGAGTGCATTTCAATATCAAACATAGTTAGTAACCACTATTGAAATACAACCACTATTGAAATAATTATATCAATAGTGGTTGAGAGTGCATTTCAATAACAAACATAGGTAATATTCACTATTGGAATACAACCACTATTGAAATAATTTAATCAATAGTTGTTGAAAGCGCATTTCAATAGCAAACATAGGTAATAACCACTATTGACATACGACCACTACTGAAATAATTATTTTTTTTAGTAGAGTGCATTTCAATAACAAACATAGATAGTAACCACTTTTTAAATACGACTACTATTGCAATAATTAATTCAATAGTGGTTGAGATTCATTTCAATAACAAACATAGGTTGAAACCAATATTAAAATAATTTTCACTTTTGAAATAAAGATTTCAATCTGGATTAACATATTGAGTTCAATAGTGCTTTGAACAATGAATTCATATATAAAGAAATATTTACATTCGCTGTGTTTTTCGACTAAGCAAACTGTGAAATTGATTTGAAAGTCATTTTTGTGTACACTCACGTGTAGAAATAGACACTGAGAAACGTGCGTAAACGTGACGTCACAATGAGGCTGTAGCGACGTTAGGAAAATGCAACGATATAGGGCAGCGAGAAATTCAAATATTGAGTATATTTTAGTTGCTTCCAAACATTTAAAAAAAATGTAAATATAAGGCATATTTTTCATGAAGTGCGCTAGCGCTTCATGAAATATGCCTACGTGACATGTCTATGTGATTCACACAACAAAAATTAACACAAAACTTAAAAACATTCCTCAAATAATTATTTTAAAAGTTGCTGACGCGGCCTAAATTCCCATACTTCACATTTATAGCAACCTACATTTTTATTTTTGTTTTTGTTTATTTTTTTTTTATTCACGCATGCATTTTAGACCTACTGTTGTGTATAAAATCACCTATATGTAATCTCTGTATACTATTGTCAAATGGTGAAGAGATTCAAATAAATTGTTGATTGATCGGTGAAACTTTTCTTTTAATACTGGTCGTATTTCAATAGTGGTTTAAACCTATGGTTATTATGTTGAAATGCACTCTCAACCACTGTTAAAACAATTATTTCAATAGTGGTCGTATTTCAATAGTGGTTACTATTATGTTTGTTATTGAAATGCACTCTCACCTTCTATTGAAAGTATTATTTCGATAGTGGTCGTACTTCAATAGTGGTTACTAAATATGGTTGTTATTGAAATGCACTCTCAACCACTATTGATATAATTATTTCAATAGTTGTCGTATTTCCGTAGTGGTTACATAATATGTTTGTTGTTGAAATGTACTCCCAGTCACTATTGATATAACTATTTCAATAGTGGTTGTATTTCAATAGTGGTTACTAACTATGTTTGCTATTGAAATACACTCTCAACCACTATTGATATAATTATCAATATAATTATTTAAATAGTGGTCGTATTTCAATAGTGGTTACTAACTATGTTTGCTATTGGAATGCATTATCAACCACTATTTATTTCAATAGTGGTTGCAACACCCCGCCCTAATACCAAATCCCCTGACCCAGGGGCCATTAAAATTCTCAATATGGAAAGAAGCTCTCTTCCTCACATAATAGCTATGTACTTACACAGTCGGATTAATACCTAGAAGCAGATAAGAATATTTTCAAAGATTTAATGCATTTTCACTATACAAGTATAATTAGAGCCCCGCCATAACATTAGAACCCTTGACCCATGTTCCCTGAAATTCACAAATTTGGAAGAGGAACCCTCTCTCATTTTAACTTGTTACTTTGTTCATAAGATAAATACCTTGCAGGAGAGGAGTGGTTTTAATCGATTTATGCATTTTCACGACTGTGAAACGAGAAAATTTGGCGCATACATACTTTAGCGCAAACTCAAGTGGGAATGCATTGGTGCAAATAAATTTTAGAGCTTACACTTGTCATTGCGTGGACCCGCACTTAATATATAAGCGAGGTTAAACCAGATGCCATGGGCATACGTCAGGCCACGCATGACCGAAAATGCTGGAGAGTTCGCAATTGTTTCATCTCGGGTCCGTCAGTCAGAGGTCGGAAAAACAACTTCCGCCAGTCGGAAAGGCCCGAGATATTGCGATTGGGAGAGTTCGCCACACTAAACTGCTTCCCCGTAGAATAATTTAAAATTCAGAACTGGAATAAACCATGTTCATCGGCAAATCTTGCTTTTAAATCTGCATAGTGTATTTATTAATACATTGGAGAATCCGAATTTCTTTCTTATACATGTACATACATGTATACATTTTTATACAAACTAAACATCGATTCTATGGCAGATGCATTTTAAAAAAATAGGAAGGACTTGCAGAATATAGAATAACTACTTGAATCAAGAACTTCATTTAACGAATAGTTCTACGTTTTAAAAGATAGAATGTCTTCATTGGCATTTCATTTGTGCATCAAGCCTCGCAAAAAATGATTTGCAATTGATGTATAGCATTCAAATTGCAGCTTGATACAGGCTTGTAGCAACCGTTTTCCATGTGGAGGAAGGGGGGGGGGATCTGAAAAAAAAATTTGCGTTTATCATCAGACCTATTTTTCCAATAATAGATTTCTTCCGTATAAATCCAGAACTGGATTCGGTTGCAGGAACGTTAGTTAAGTTAAATGTAACCAGTTTCAGTTTGCAGACTCATTTCTGCATGACTGACAAAAATTTCAAGATCATATACCTGGCAAACTTTTTTATGCATATAAAGAATGTCTATTCAAAAGGAGATTTATTGGCATTTTTGAACAAATATTGGGTTTTTGATAATTGAAAAAAAATGATGTTTGGACAAATATATTTTTCTAGAGTTTTGATATATCAAAAGGCACATTATAAATAAAAAAAGAAATGTGTGAGTCAATGCTCACTAGTAATACCCCCGCTCTGATGTGAATAAACACTATCATGTCAATATATATACACGAGTTCAGTTACTGGCAAATGCACAGAAAAAATGAAATTGATATCAGGTTCACTTCAAAATGAAACCCACTATTTAACATGTCTCAACAAAGAGTGTACTAAAATTTCAAGCATCTGCGATGAGTAGTTACTGAGAAAACCGAGACAAAAATTTGTAATGTATGAAACAGACAGACACACAGAAAAACAGGAAGTTGACATCAGATTTGTACAAAAATGTATCCCACAGTATTGCATGTCTCAGAGAGGATAGTGTTAAAATTTAAAGCATCTGCAATGAGTAGTTGCTGAGAAAACTGCGACGAAAATAAATTTGTTATGTATGAAACGAACAGACAAATCGGAAGTTGATATCCGATTTGAACGAAAATGTATCCCAACATATAGCATGCCTCAGAGAGGATAGTGTTGAAATTTGAAGCATCTACATTGAGTAGTTGCTGAGAAAACTGCGACGAAAAATTGTTATGTATGAAGCGAACAGACGCACAGACAAACAGGAAGTTGACATTCGATTTGAACAAAAATGTATCCCAACATATAGCATGCCTCAGAGAAGATTGTGTTATAATTACAAGCTTCTGCAATGAGTAGTTGCTGAGAAAACTGCGACGAAATTTTTTTTATGTATGAAACAGACAGACACACAGACAAACAGGAAAGTTGACATCCGATTTGTACAAAAATGTTTCCAAACGTATAGGATGTCTCAGAGAAGATTGTATTAAAATTTTAAGCTTCTGCGATGAGTAGTTGCTGAGAAAACTGCGACGAAAATTTGTTACGGACAGACACACGGACGGACAGACGGACGAACAGACAGACGGGCAGACAGACAGACTGACACACAAGGGTAAAACAGTATACCCCCTTATACCTCTTCGGAGCGGGGGTATAAAAATTCCACTGGAATAATTTCTGTTGCATTTTGTTTGAGGTTTGGGTGTTTTTGAGCTACAAAATGCAGATTGTCTGGACTAAATTGAGCGATTCTTGCTTGAAACGGAAGATGGACACATTTTTTTTTATCAGAAATATCGACCATGTCCACTCTTTTTCGGTAATAGCGCTTTTTCTATTCCTCATATAAATTTCCAAACAAAAGTAAATCCGCCATCTTTGTTTTTAATGATTAGTTTGCTACTTAATGTACATGTATCTTGTATACCTCAATTAAAGCTGTCAGTTAAATGAGAAGTTTAACTAACGTTTAACTTTCAGTTAACTTTCGTGCAACGCATTTAACTCGCCGTTAAATTTAGTTAGCAGTTAACTTAAAGATAACGGCTAGTTAAATTTAACTAACATTCGTGCAACCGAATCCAGATGTAAAGTCCCAGCCATTATGGGTTACATGTGTAAATATAGCCCAGTGTTTTTAAATGACTAAACTATATAGGCCAATCGGAGCCGACATTTGACAATTTGATATGAAAGTACTCTCAGTCAAAGTAGGCAGATCATACTAGAAAAATGTGAACGAACATACATGAATATTCACTAAACCTAGAAATTGTCTTGAATTGAATTTCGGATAGAAACACATGCATGTAGTCCACGTATTGTAGTTCTTTTTTTAAAGGACAACATCTTGTTAAAATATAAATATATATATATATATATTTTGTTTTTTAAATCTACATCCCTATTTGAATTTTTGGTTGGTCAAGCACGGAAACACGACTGCACTACCGTATATAAGTGAACATTCGTCAACTTAACCGTGGTGTTGCAATCACATTGACGTGGCACAATGTTTAAATTTATTTAAATTTTATTTAGATAAAAGAAATTGAGTATCTACGCATTTTATTCATATTAAAACAACGCATGCGTAGAAGGAAAGTTATTTGGATAAACGGTCTGCAAGATCAATCTCCATGCTTGATTGCATTGTATACCACGAGGCGATAGATGTTTGACACTTCGTCGAGAATCCAAACTTTGAAGGTGTTAATGATAAATAACGGGTAACAAATATCTTGGTAACAATTTTAGTTTAATTAAATTATGATTTGACAGAACTTTTTCCTTCTATGTATATGTACAGTGCTTGCACATGTGTATATAAATTTTAAGGACCTTTCGGCATTACGTTATTGCGCGTTACAGTTTAAAATCTACATTTACAACGTGAAAGCTTTGAACACATACAAAATATAATATTTAGAAATCCGTTAGCGCAAAATATATAAATTTAAGCGTTCATGGGCTCTTGCGCCAAAGGCGCTAAAATTCGTAGTTTGCCAAATGTTCTCGTTTTACAGTATATAATATTAGAGCCCCACCCTAGCGCCAAAACTACTGGCACTGTGGTCATGAATTTCAAAATTGTGGTAAAAGATGCAATGCTAATTACAATCAAAGCAACAGTTTGACTACTTCATGTCCATGAGTATAGAAGAAGATTTTTAAAGTTTGGATTAATTTTTATGCGTTTTGGTCACACCTCTCAGACCCCAGGGGATCAGGGACCATGAAATTCACAATTGTTGTTTCCCTTTACTCATAGATGCGTGTTCCAAATTTGGTTGAAATTGGTTAAGCGGTTGAAGAGAAGAAGCTTAAAATATTCAAATGTTAGCGCACGGCGGACAACGTACAAAGAGATAGCAATTTGTCACCTGAATTTACTCAGGTGTCATCTAGTTTAAATCTTAAAAAAATGAATTCTAATCATGCTCAAATGTTAAATAAAAGAATAAGTAAGAGTAGATTAGCTAGACACGAACCCATAAAATCAACAGATAATTAAATAAGGTACCTAGAGAAGATAGATAGAGATGATTAATATATACTTACATAAACTGTACATTTGACAAACCATTGAAGGCATTGGTCTGAATAATGGTTATCTTGTTGAAATTTAACCATCTAAAACAGACTGTTGAAATGAATGAACAAGTATATTTGTTTCATTTAACATAATTCATACAAGTTTATTCCATCAAAATGAAATTGATTAAATCTGTAATATAGTAAAAGAGTGGGTTTCAAACCTTTACATATAGCTTTTTTCTGATGGTATCTAGTATATAAGCATTTTATTGTGCTCTACACTATAAATCACAAAAAGCAAAATTTTATTTCGACCGATTTAGTACTTGTATGAAAAAAACATAGTTTCTATTCTCTACATTAAATTGAAAATTAATTGAAACTCCTGAATTGATTTATTTGAAAAAAAAATCATCTGCACTGGATTCAAACTTAGATGAAAATAAATTTCATATGCGAAGAATTTGATTAGACTGCAAAGCCTTAAGCGTTATTATGTTTCGGGAATTCTTGAAAATACTCCTCTAGAAAAGGTCATTCAAAAATACGTAGACAATGTTCCTTGTCGTCATACAATTATTAAAATTATTAATAATACATTTTCGTAAACAAGAGGGCTATGAACCACATCGCTCACCTGAGCACTTTGGCTAGGTAAAAATAAGACATTAGTTAATTATTGAAAATCTTACACCCAAAAGTAGTCCCATCGATTTTTTTAAAGGGGAGAGGGTATAATATGTAAAAAACCTAAATCTAAACTTCCTAAAAATGCTTACATATAAATATAACCAATCAATATGGCTTTGCTTTTCTTGAGAAGGAGATTTTTAGAGAATTTTCCTATATAATTCTATGTAAAATTTGGTCGGCCATTGTGGCCCCGACCTACTCCCGGGGGTCATGATTAGGACAAAACTAAATCTACACTACCTGAGGATGCTTCCCCATAAGTGTCATCTTTCCCGGCACAGAAGATCTTGTCAGGAAGATTTTTAAAACATGCTACCATATTTTCACTATTTCTGGATGATCTACACTTGAATGAGGGTGTGACCCTTCATTTAAACAAACTTGAATCCCCTTCACCCAAAGATGCTTTGTGACAAGTCTGGTTGAAATTGGCCCAGGGATTCTAGAAAAGAAGTCGAAAATGTGAAAAGTTAACAAACAGACAGACAAACAGACAGACAAACAGAGGGACGCCGGACAAAATGTGATCAGAAAAGCTCACTTGAGCCTACGCCTCTTGTCGAAGTATGAGGTTTCATTCGATTTTATCAAATATTAATAGAACGCAGGTTAGCATTTTTTTAAAGCAACATGTTTTGTTACCAAGGAGCACGGTTAACAAATATTGTAACGACAAAATCAACGTCAAGAAAGTTTCTCAAAATAACTCTGCTTTTTAATTTCATAAACGGTGTATATCGTACTCTCCATTCGTAAAAACGTATCTAAAACGCTTAACACCTAGGTTGCTAACAATTGTGCAAATAACTTATATTAGATTGTCAGCATTTTCAGGTTCTTTACTGTTGAACTCTATTATAATTAGTTCCGCAGCAGTGAAACGCACGTCACGCTCAATGACGTTGCAAACTCTTTTGACAAGAATTTTAACTATGACCTATTTCTTTGCAGACCATCCATTTTTCGATTCAAACTTTATACCATACCACTCAAAAATTGTATTTTCCATTTTATACAAGTACACTGTTTATTTTTATACATTTCCTGGTTTAAACAGAATGCTTAAAGTTTGTAAAATAAGTTTCCCGAATGCAAAGCTAAATCTTATTACTAATCGCTGTTCCGTGACATCCCTCAGTATCATGTTATTTGCCCTTTTGTATTTAGAAACTGATATCTGTTAAACCGAGCGACATATTAAATTACCTGATAGCATCTTAAGTAATTCACGAAGACTTAATTAAAACATGTAAATATCATTTCGTTTTATCTTCCTTTATTGGAAGTATAGCTATAGATACTAAGAGAAAGTTAATAAATTAGTCGAATTTCACAGTGCTCCGCGACCCAATTTTTTCTCTTTAAATAAAATGATAAAAAAATATGACGATGTATTCCAATTATTCGAATTTGTTTCTACGCGGGCGACTGTAGAATGAGAATGTTATGTTCAATATATTAAATAAATAAAATTGGGTAGACTCTTAAGACTTTAAGTAAAATATCAGATTGAATTGTTGCAAAACTCTGTTGAAAAACGATTGGATTGCCTCCCTTCATGAGCTGTTGAGTAAAGGAGACCGGAAATAAAGGAACGGAAAGCAATAGAGGAAATGTGGGAGAAAAAGGAAAATTTTCAACTTTGAGTAGTTGGACAAAAACATAGTGGTATGTTAAATATGCATTTTTCATGTATATTTTTGAATAAACCTTTGATAACCTTATGTTACTAAATACTTATAATGATATTTAAAATAATTAGAAATATGCCTGTATTTGTGAATTAAGTACATGTAATTTAAAAGAGGCCATGAGGCCACACTACTAGTATGACTCCACTAGGGCCTATATTACACACATAAGCCATTTTAACTCACCCCCTTCTCAATTATAAATATGATGATAATAAAATTTCAAAACCTAAACTATGTCCAAATCTTAGATATTCTTAGTCTTCCATAAAATCAATGGAACAAATATCAAATCTGATGAGGTTTTTTTCTACCGATTTGCCAAATGAATTCGGAATGGTATATATACCAATTCAATGTGGAAAATGACATCAAAGTTATTTACCTTTAAGTTTTATATGAAATGTATAACTTAATGACACATTGAAAAGATATTCTACAAAATAAAAACATGGCATCTGTAAATTCTATATGGATGGAAGCATTGAATTGAAAATGTTTATGTAGTTTATACATCAATATGTCTGCTCAATAGTGTTAATGTATATAAAAGTGCGAATAAAAGTAATGTAGTAAAAATGAGATTACAGTGTAAAATTCCAAAATTTATAAATTGTTTATGATAAAGTAGTCAATAAATTATCTTACCACCCCACCCCTATCTTCAAGAATCAGACCTCATTATTCATATCATTTGATTAAAAAAAGTCAGTACATATGAACAAGGAATTAAGTAATGTTTGTCTTTGTAAATTGAAACACCACATTCCAACATTAAAATCCAGAACTCCTATATATTTTGAAGGTTTTTTATCTGCTGCATGATTGGTCCCCTGTCTAGCTGTATCATGCTACTTGTAATTATTCATATTGACTAGCATGGTGGAAATTGCACACATATATTATAAAAAAAATATCTATGCTACAGTGTATAATTTTTAACATATTTCAATCAAAATATCACCATTAAACTCATGGCTATTACAAGGTAACATCACTTTGAACATCAAACATCAAGTAATATACAAGAATTCATTTTTTTTCTTCTACTTAGGAATGCTTTAAAAAAGTTTAATACTTACAAGCTACACGTATCTATGGGGATTCGGGTAGGTACTTCAGTTAACCCTCTATCATAACAGTTCACAAATGTCCCATCACAGGAGGCACTCCTTCGACAGCTACAGACACTAGGACAGGACTCAGTCACCGGTCCGTACATCAGAACACAGAGAACTAACGTCCACACAATCAGACTCATTTTGGGAATCAAGACGTTATGTCCTCGTGAATCCTTTATCACTTAGGAAATGTTTACTTCAGCAGGAGAATTAACTTCCTCTGTGTTACATAAATAATATGTTTATGCGGAAATATTTCAATAATGGCGTTTGTTTATCGTAAAGTTAAGCTATCGTTAAATAATTTAATTTCTGTTGTAATGCGTCATTTGATTGGTTAAACAGTTTTATCCATTTCGTATAACATAACTTGCCTACGTCACAATGAGTTACGTCAAAAACGTATCACTCCGCTTGACGTTACTTTTAAAATAATGTTCACTTTGAAGCCTTTTTCTGGAGGAAATATTGTCTCATTATGTTATCCGATATAACAAAACTTGGGGCAGTTTACGCTTATTTATAAACCGCTTATATCGGATAACATAAGTTGAAATAAGCTTCATTACTTAAACTTTTGGTACTTTCATTTTATAAAGTACTTCACATATATAGAATCCCATGTTATAAAATGTATAAAGTTTGATTTGTTATGGAGGATTTATATACTTGTATATGTGTTTCAATGAAACAATTGCAAATGACTGTAAATCTCTTTTTTTTCTTTCTACGCATGTAAAGGTAAATGGCATGATTTTATTGGAGTCTAGTATTTAAAAAAAATTTTTGACGTTGATGAAAAAAATAACCTTTCTTAGACACTTCATCTAAGAGGCCTGTAAAAGGTATTTAAAGATAATACTTACAGCGATGCAAATCTAACAGTTACTGGAGCCAAAATCTTATGTACGATTTAGATCTAGATCCTGACATCAACTTCGCAATGAACGAAATTTTTTTTTTAAAAGCAATCCATATGTGGATGTTCTTATACCAAATTTTGAGAATGTCTTTCGACGGACGTGGCATGCACTACAAACCGACAGACATCCATCAATTTCTCGATTACAATTCTTGCAATCCAAGTCATACAAAACCTTTGATCCCTAACAATTTATATGAACAATGCCATCATCTTGAGGACGTAATCAAAAA
>PRKT01002330.1:0-25310 GCA_003671525.1 Saccostrea glomerata | reverse complement strand
AAAG
This sequence comes from Saccostrea glomerata, assembly GCA_003671525.1. NCBI lineage: Eukaryota > Metazoa > Mollusca > Bivalvia > Ostreida > Ostreidae > Saccostrea > Saccostrea glomerata. Next base: position 25,306 of record PRKT01002330.1, on the reverse strand, counting down.
CAATACATACCTACAACGATATACATGTAAATAGGATCACTCATGTCATTAGATGTTTGACAGGATTTCTCAATGATGTCATTAAAGGTTGATGCGAAATCAATTTATTCAACACTTGCTGTTAGGTTGGGAAAAATTTACACACATGAAACTCCCTTAATCCGAAACAGGCACAATAAAAGTGCGTCATTACGTAAAGAATATATAACAAGGGGCCCATAAGCATCTGTGTATCAGGTAACATGTGTGAACTTGACAGCACGCAGAACCCAAGTTTCCAATAGGACGAAGCTGCTGCTTATTGACCCCTACAGCGAGAACTTCTCCTCACCTGTGTGTACGGCATCTTCCCTAGACAAGGGTGACGTTTCGCTCCTTTCCTCTTTTCACCCTTGGCAGATTGAGCAAGATTTTGTTGGAGTAACTAATATATCTGGTAGGTGCCGTGAAAAGATCAAGTAGTGCTATGCCCAGTTGCTTGAAAGACACTGAATGTTTGAAAAGGTGTCCACACGAGGAGATTTTCGATGGCATTGGGACGGTGATTTTGTGTATGTGTAGTGGAGAGACTGCAAAACTGTGACCATTATTTCTCCTATCCATAAAGGCTCTGCAGTTGGGAACTGTCAAAGAACTGTAAACGAGCGGTCGGGCTACAAGAAGAAAGTGCTGATGCAACCGGTTGTTGATCAGGACTACACAGTAATATGGGAGGTGTGAACAAATCCAACCAGATGCTGAACAAGTATCCATGCTACATAAAATCAATCTTTCATTGGGGGAAAGTTTTGTTTTTTCATAGTATAGACATAATGATTGTGAATTCCTACATTATTATGAAGCAATTTATGAAGTGTAAGAAAGAATGTTCAATTCATGGGATTTCAGGTACATTCGGCCAGCTTGAGTACCGTGAGAGTCTTGCTGTTTCTTTGATGAACTTGGATGAAAATCAACTTCGTCTCCCTGCTAATGAATGTAAACTTCAGTGCTTACCGATGATATCGATAAATCGGAAAGACTGCATATACTGCAATGGAGAGGCATCTTTAAAAGAACAGAAACTTCCAAGTACCAAGACACAGTATTTTTGTGCTAAATGTGAAGTGCCTCTTTGTCTGCAGAAAGAGAGAAACTGTTTTCTAAAGTGGCATTCTCCAGAAGGAATAACAGTTCAGGATTGGGCTAAAACTTATGGAAGAAAAAGGAAACTTTGAGGTTTAATTAATAAATTTCGGTAAGGGATTTCGACCGCTCCATGTGTAAATATGTTTTTTATTTCATTTAAGATGTACAATGTGAGTGTTCTGTCGGATGTGGCAATGGGCCTCTCCTTGTGTCAATGTTTCATTTTAAAATACCTCAGGTCAAGGTCATTACACATTTTGAGTCACTAAAATCCTCTTTGTCAAAAAGAAATTTTTGTTACCTCTTCAAAACTACATTGCACTTCATTGAAAAAAAAAGAATAGAAAACATAGTAAATTCTCGAACCCCTTCCTTCAATGATTTTGGAATGCGGGGTTGTTAATTTTCTGTCACATACTTTCTAATATGGTTGGTAAGCAGCAGAAACGTGAGAAAAACATTTTAAAAGAACAAAAAGAAAACACGTGCTTTTGTTTTTTTTCCAAAAAAAATATTTTTAGCGAAAAATATGTAGAAGTAAGATGAAAATGTTTGAAGAATAAGGTATTCCCTACATATTTACCGTGAACAACCTTGACATTTTTATCTCGGTAAAAAAAAATAATGCACGATAGAATGTAATCGTTTATGAAGGTTTAGATCACACCAGTAAGTTCTTAAGTTCAAATATAACATTTCATTTTATATTATATGTTTGTAAATATAATTTTGCTTAGTCGTCCGATTTTCATCGCTAGTGCTTCTACTCCATGTGAATAGATCAACTCACACTAGTGTTTATCATATGGATTATACACATATGGTATATAGTTTGCTTTGCAAAGACCTCAGCTGTAGTTAATATTGTATTTTTTTGGTAGGGAAGTTAGGGAAGCTGACGATTGAATAGTTAAAGTCATCACGCGTATCTTAGAGCTTGGATGTAAAATTACCATATACACTACCCACCAGACACAACCAAACACCAGAGCGAGCTCGAAGCGGACCCCGTGTTCGCTTTTCGGGTTCGCTCGGGGTCCGCTTATGGTCCGTTTTCAGAATTTTTTGGACCGGTTTGGGTGCACCTTGGGTGCGCTCCGGGTTCCCTCAGAGTCAGCTCTGGGTCCGCTAATGCGAACCCGCCATTCGCTTTCTGGGATGGCTTTAGAAGAAGTAAATGTTGACACACCTTACTTCTCAGGAAATGTTATGGCCTGGTCTTTCGACAATACATCTTATGATTTTATTCTAAGAAATATCGAGGGAGTAGGAAAAGCAGAGGATCCGGATACATCATGGATTGTCTAATGGAACAACAACTGCCGTGCAAACTCGAAGCCAGTCAAAGAAACTACCTCCATCTTATAAACCTTTAAGAGTTCCAAAGGCTTTAACACATGTGTCACCAAACGAAATTATGAAAGATCAACAAACAGCCCCAACTCTGGAGAAATTTTCACAAGAAAACTCAGTGAAGACGTATAGAGATGGTAGAACAACCAAGATACACGAACAGAATGGAATGTTATACAGAGATGTCATCAGTGCGAAGGTGTCCAATGGAAAAACGTTTCAGCAACTGATAATACCTAGGAAATACCGACTATTGGTTATGAAACTTGCACATGAAACATTAATGGCAGGACATCTAGGGATAAAGAAAACCTAAGACAGAGTGACATCAGAATTTTATTGGCCAGGTGTGCAAGCAGACATCAAACGATTTTGCAATTCTTGTGATGTGTGTCAGAAAACCATTCTAAAGGGAAAAATACCTCTTGTTTCACTTGGTCAGATGCCTGTAATTTCTGAACCTTTTCGGCGTACTGCAGTAGATATCGTTGGACCACTAGTGCCAAGAACCACTAGAGGCAACAAATACATCCTGACAATAATTGACAATAATTGACTATGTAACTCGTTACCCTGAAGCAGTAGCATTATCTGGAATAGAGACAAAACGTGTTGCGGAAGCTTTAGTTGATGTACTCGTATTTAGTCGTGTTGGAGTTCCAAGAGAGAAATGTTAACCGATCAAGGATCACAATTCACATATGATGCAATGAAAGAAATCAGTCGTTTACTATTTTAGAAAAGAATTACAACTACATCTTGCCATCCAATGTGTAATAGGCTTGTTGAGACATTCAATGGCACTCTAAAGTAGATGCTTAAGAGGATGTGTACGGAAAAACCAAAAGATTGGGACAATTATTTGAATGCTCTGTTATTCGCCTACAGAGAGGTACCACAAGACAGTTTGGGTTTTTCACCTTTTGAACTCTTATATGGATACAAGGTGCAAGTACCAATGGAAATACTGAGAGAATTGTGGACAGAAGATATACAAGATGAAGAAGTAAAATCCACCTTCGAATATGTGATAGACCTTGGAGAAAGATTGAAAGATATCTGTAAGATAGCTCATGAACAGTTACAAAAAGCCCAGAGGAAACAGCGAAAATACTACAATTAGAAAACAAGAGCTAGACAGATGAAAGCTGGAGACAAAGTATTGATACTGTTACCAACCAAGGCAAATAAACTCCTTATGCTATGGAGAGAACCCTATAAGATTGTAGAGAAGTTTGGAGAGATGAACTATAAAGTTGACGTTGAAGGAAAGATTAAAACCCTACACGTAAACTTGTTTAAAAATACAATGACAGAGATGACGAACACTGTGGAGTTTTATGACTTTGCTCTGTTTCATGATTGATGAGGGGAACATAGATAACAACGAAATCTCATTTTCATTACCTCCTCCAGTACAAACAGAAACTTACATGGAAACTAACGTATCAAATGGGATTAAGCCAGACCAATAGCTGATGGTACGGAACCTATTGGAATCATTCATTTAACTGATATACCTGGCACTACAAACTTGGTAGAACACAAAATTGAGCTAATAACAAAAGAGCCACTTCGAGTAAAGCAATATCCTCTTCCATTCCATACAGAGAAGACTAAAGAAGAAGTCGAGAAGATGCTTCAGCTCAAAGTCATAGAACCATCATCTTCACCTTACTGCGCACCTGTAGTCATTGTACAGAAGAAGGATGGATCAAACAAGTTCTGCGTGGACTCCAAAAGACTAAATCATGTAAATAGTGCTACAGTATTTGATTCAGAACCAATGCCAAACTCAGAAAGTATCTTTGCGAAAATGTCAGAGAAAAAATATGTGTCCAAGATTGATCTTAGTAAGGGATACTTGCAAGCACCCATGAAGAAAGAAAGTAGACAACTTACAGCATTCATAACACCAAGTGGATTATTCCAGTTTACAACGATGGGGTTTGAGCTAGTGAATGCGCCGGCAACGTTCAATAGATTGATGAGAAAGTTGTTGCATGTCATGGATGACCTTGATAACTTTATCGATGACATCATGGTTTTCACAGATATAGTACCCGCATCGTTATTCTTTACAAATCTTTCGTGTCCTATCGTGCATGTATCCTATCGTATCGTGCGTGTATCCTATCGTATCATGCGTGTATCCTATCTAATCGTGTTTTGCTTTTATCGTGTTTTGCGTTTATCGTGTAGATCGTCTATCAGGTTCTATCTTGTATCGTGTTTTGCGTTTATCGTGAATATTCGGATACACTCTCTTTTTATCTTTACTGTAGGAAGAAACTACCGAAAAAATCCGAGTTTCTTTTTCGTTTTGTTAACTAAAATTTTTGCGCTAAATGTGAGGTGCCTCTTTGTTTGCAGAAAGAGAGAAACTGTTTTCTAAAGTGGCATTCTCCGGAGGGAAGAACAGTTCAGGATTGGGCTAAAGCTAAGGGAAGAAAAAAGGAACTTTGAGGTTTAATTAATTACTTTTGTTTAGAGTTTTTGACCTCTCCATGTGTAAATATGTTTTTTTTTTCAAATTCCATTTAGAATATACAATGTGAGCGATTTATCAGATGCGGCAATTGGCCTCTCCTTGTGTCAAATACCTCAGTTCAAGGTCATTCCACATTTTGAGTAACTAAAATCCTCTTTGTCAAAAAGGAATTTTTGATACCTCTTCAAAACTACATTGCATTTCATTGTTTAAAAAGTAGAAAACAGTAAATTCTCAAACCCTTTCCTTCAAATGTTTTGGAATGTGGGACTGTCAAGTATCTGTCACATACTTTCTGATATGGTTGCTAAGTAACAGAAATGTGAAAAAAGTATATGTTTAAAAAATGCCATTTTGAATTATTAATGTCCATTTAATTGACTAAAAATAACAATTATTAAAAACAATTATAATTCATTGAATTTCATTTCTTTTTAAAAATAAGTCTGTAGCCATATGTTTCTGTTTCAATGGCAACAGCAATAAATATTTCATGCACTACTTATGTGTTTCTTGAATATAGTAATGCTATAAAAACGCTTTGATGGTAATATTTGCTAAATGATGTGTTAAACAAAGATTATTGTTAAAAAGGGGAAAATTTCAAATTTTGGACATAAGGACTAGTTGCTTAGCAACATTTATTTAAAAGGTATCTCCATGGTTACCACAAAAAATGCACTGTTTGTGAAAACATGAATGTTGAGGCTATTTGTATAATAGATTATTTTTTACCTATTTCAACTTTTAGCAAAAACTTTAAAGAATTAAATTCAAGTTTTCAATTATTTTCGTTACAAATATTTTGCTATTGGTGCTCTTTTTCCGACCATTGGGACAAAAGGTTGCCATGGCAACTCAAATATTATTTCATGTTTTTAATCTTGAAATACAGACAAATCTTTTCATATATAATACATATATCTTCAGGCGTGTATTTTTCCTGTTGGAAGCATATTTTGAAAATCTTATTCATGTTATTTCAGCCCTTAAATTTAGCCAAAAATGCCCGAATGTGAAAGGGTTAAATACGATTATTTTAACCAAGAAAGAGAAAAGAAAGTTTTATCCTTTAGTTTTTCATCATAAAATAAATATTAAAGCGTGGAAGGGAAAAAATAAATAAAAATAATACAATTAATAAATTAGATAATTAATAATAAATTAAAGTAAGAAAATATTCAGATCATAGTCAAGCAGAGAATCAAAATTAATTTTTGAAAATAAAAAAAAGGGTTCTCTGGTTTTTATTTTTAATTTATCGAATTGTATGATTGTTTTTCTTGGTCAAAATCAAATATTAATAAGATTTTCTTGTGTATGCACAATCATTTAAAATCTTGATATAAGAAAAATAATAACGAAGCATTCAAGCCATTAATCCAGATAACTTTAACACCGATTTTGTCCGTAAAGGCTATATTTTTTAGATTTATTTTTATCACTATCTACTTTAGTTAAATTCCTTAATATGTCTAAATAAAAAAAAAAACAAAACAAAAACAAAATTATAAAATGCAATGCATGAAAATGCTCTACCCGATTTATCAAACCATGTCAGTTACTATAAAATAGAAGTTTGTCATTAATTGTATCTGGCATTAACTTATCTAAAAAATAATACATGTATACACCAAAAAACATGATGACTTTAAACAGCCTACCTTTTCGGCGTGGAAATAAACTAAAAATATGATGTACCTAAGTATCAAATCGATTAGCTTTCCTTGCCTGAAAACTGACACGTATGTGTACCTCTCTAATCAGCAATTAAACCGCCTTCCTGTGCGGTCACACCCCTCCCCCTTCTCCCCTATCCCCCTAAATGACAGCTCGGCCTGTGTGTGTTCACCGTCAGCATACCTGAACTGCTCTCTCACCCTGTGTCAAACAGTATCTATTTTCGAGATTCTGTTCATACCTTGTGTGAACTACATTCATAAAAGATTTTGTCTAAATCAATCAAATAATTTTACAACCTCTGGATTTAAAAAAAAATCATTTCCTTGCTTGAATTTAAATAAAATAATCGTATAAATTAATTTAATGAAACAAAGACCCATAACTCAATCCGCTGATTTATTTTATTTGTACGATGTTTCGATAATGTTTATACAATTAAGTCTTTAAATAAACTTTAAAAGAAAAACAAATACTGCAATAATAGTACATGGACTTTCAGATCATCGGGTTTTCTTTCGGATCACCAGGTTTTCATCGGGTTACTGACAAAATTCATTCTAGGAAACAATTTCATTAATCGTAGAAAAGATGGAAATATTTCTAACATTCTAAACTTAATGAAAATTTGCTCGCATTGATTTTTTACGGTATTTTTTTATAATAGCAAAAAAAAGAAGTCTGATTTCGCAGTGACCTTGTAGGAATGAATTGCACCGAATCAATTTAGAGTATTACTCGATCTCACTCCATACGTATATAACTTTATTTTTAAAAGAAGTCAATATTATTTTTGGCTATTTGGTTAGATTATGTTTATCTAATTTTAAGTTGGTTACGGACTTACAACAACCCGCCCTTCGAATTCTTATATGAGATAACCGGGTAAGTCTAAAATAATTTCAAGGGGTTGAATACATGTAAGTCATCTGCATAAGGAACAGTATAAACAAAGTGTAATAGCAATGAATCATAATTATTTAGTCGGAAAAGTCGCATTTCACTCTTTTAATATTTGTTTATTAATGTTTGTGGTTTGTAGTGTGAAAAAAAGTATTTCATCATTCAATGTTCGTTAATAAATACGAGGTTTTATTATCTGATATATAAACGTTTATATATACATAAGTCATAGCTTACCGTAAACGTACATATACATGTTCAGTTGTAGCAGATTCATATTCTGTTGACACAGTTTACATGTTTTAAGGTCAGACGAGACGTTCCTCAAAATCTGTTTTGTATATCTTCGTAATGTTTGAAAAAATTCAACATTTTTATAACATTCTTATTTCTAAACCAGTTTCTAAACGTTTTTAAAGGTACTTGGACACAGATTTGAAGTTAATATTTTAATAGCACTTCGCACAAAAATTACTATGAAATCTTATTTCATTTTAAAGTTATTAAAACTTTAATTTTTTTTTGGCAGATTTGATTGACACATCCTAACACTTTCACAAATTTTACTTTTACTCTTCATACTTAGGAAAAGTGGCAATCTTGTGTATGAATGCAAAATATTGATACTATAATTCAGAAAACTCAGAGTAGACATGTTCGAAAGCAAAACAAACACACAATATATTGCCAGTCCGTGCAGTTGTGGTAAGCAGACTGTGACGATTCATTTACGCACCCGGTGAAATCTAAACATAAAGAAAAACAGAGCTTGTGCCTTGTTTACAAAAACTGTGTACATAACAAGAGTGTGATCGATTTGCACTCACGACTTAGCTCGGAATGACGATACTCGTGAAGGTGTTTTGTTTTCTAACATTTCTATTCTGCATAAAATTATTTTTCTGGATTAAAGTTTTAATATTTCTCATTAATACACAACAAGATTGCCACTTTTCTGAAGGATTAAGAATAAAGTTAAATATGTGAAAGTGCCAGGATGAGTCAATCAAATCCGCCAAAAAATTTGAAATTTTAATTACTTTTAAATGAAATAAGATTTTTAATTAATTTTTGTGTGAAATGCTATTAGAATATATAATTCGTGATATTATGGAGAAAATATTAACTTCAAATCTGTGTCCAAGTACCTTTCAAAAATCCAAAACATTTAAACATTTGAAATAGGAAAATTATTTTTCTTCCCAAAGGATTATACATATATGAGAAAAACTACCCCTGATATCTTGCAGGAATGCCTGGTAAGGTACCTCAATTTTTTCTGAGTTACATGTTTAAGTAGCAATCCTTCAATGACAACCTCGTAGAAAAATATAACTATTATTAAGGAACGTCTCGTCTGTCCTTAATGCAGAGCTCTATTTTATTAACAATTATTTAGATTTCTACTCGGGATATTAATTTTCTTGAACTATATACCTCTTAAAAGCCAATTTCTTTGGACCTTTCTTTCAGCCGGTCTTCTACATGTATTTTTTTTCCCTAGGATTTTAATATTTAATTGCGATTTTTGGATTCACCGCAGATTGTTAACTTTAGACATTAAATACAAATATTTAATTCACTGCGTAAATTTGTTCTGTGACATAACTTAGTACTTGTAGATAAATTTTTTAGGTACAAATGTATATGTTTTCATAAATAATAAATATACTTACAGAGATTCATAAATTTATAATAGTACCTGTGAATAAAGGGCATATACTTATGTAAGGGATTTTTGTGCAACAATTATATGTATGTTAAAATATCCAAAATTAAACGAGTCATAGTTCAACCTTCAGATGAGAATTTCAACATTTACAAAAATAATCGTAAATTCACACCCTTGAGTAGAAATGTAAACAAAAATACAGTCTTCATTTCATAATAATCCATTTAATCACTGTCAAAAAATATATATAAATAAACAACTTTTGTAAAATTACCAGTAATCTCAATTTTTTAAATTCTAATAATTAAATGTTCTTTACATGTATAATTTAGATTTGAAGCTTTGCAAGTATTTAAATTAAAAAATTGCAGTATCTAAATAAAATGATCTTTTTGTCTTGTCAGAAAACGTTCCGCATTTGGAAACAATCCTATCAAGTTTTGCGTTAATCCTATCGTGAAGATCGTTTATCAGGTCTATCGTGTTTTGCGTTTATCGTGTTGCGTGTATAGTGTTCTGCGTTTATCGTGTTTGCGTTTATCCTATCGTGCGTGTATCCTATCGTATCGTGCGTGTATCCTATCGTATCGTGTATCCTGTAAAGAATAACGATGCGGGTACTGTACCTGGGAACAACAATTGAAGGTATTATCTTAACTGTTTACTCGTCTTCGCAATACTGGAATACCGGCTAGACCATCAAAATGCTATATTGGGTATTAAGAAACTGATTGCCTAGTACATGTCATTGGAGAGAAAGGACTGCAGCCCGAATTAGATAAAATTGATTCTCTGAAGAAGGCACCTATCCCGCAGACAAAGAAACATGTTCGATCATTTTTAGGATTAGCAGGGTTTTATAGAAAGCTTATACCAAACTTTTCTACTGTAGCGATTACACGGACAGATTTGACGAAAACAGGACAACCTATCCAAGTAAAGTGGACGGATAGTACACAACTAGCTTTCGATACACTGAAGAAATTACTTTGTGCTAAACCAATGCTTAAGTTGCCTGACTTTACACAGACATTCATTGTATGCACTGACGCGTCTGACAATGATATTGGAGCTGTGTTACTTCAAATTGAAAGAGACGAAAAATTACCAGTAGCTTATGCAAGCAGAAAACTTCGGAACAGAGAAAGGGCATATGCAGTAATTGAGAAAGAATGTTTAACCGTGGTTTGGGGTATACAGAAATTCCACCAGTATCTTAACAGTAGAGATTTTATCCTAGAAAAGGACCACCAGGCCCTCACTTATTTGAACAAATCAAAAACAGAGAATTCCCGCTTGATGAGATGGGCTTTACTTCTACAACAATACCGTTTCCGGTATGTGGCCATCAAAGGCAGTGACAATGTCGGAGCAGATTATTTGAGCCAAGTGTAGAAATATATACAAGGTATGTTGAGGTAATTTTTTGTAAATATGTTCAGTATTTTTGTTAGTTTCAGTGATTTCAATTGATTGTACGTTGTTGAAAAAATTCTAGACACTTTTCTTGAAAAGGGGGGACGTGTGTGACAAGCCACTTGTGTTTTAAGTTAGCTTTACGGCCTGTAACAATGATTTCCCATAGTTTGTCGTTGCAAAAGTCTCCTGATTTAAATTGGCTGGGACAATTCCCGGTGAGCTGCCGTGTGAGTAAGACGTATATTAGAGGGCAGTCGAGTTTACTGCAGGGACAGTATATTTTGCAGTATGCAACGTACAGAACCTAAGTAGCAGGGTTCTCCACATTTGAAAATTTAACCATGGAGGAAGCTGCGCGAAGGTGAAATGAGGCTGAAAACACGACAGCGTCCTATACTTCCTAATCTTCATTAATCAATGATTGTTTTTACAAGTTTTAAACTTACGTACTGCAACACAAAACAATGAAAGAACTAACATAATAACTAATAATAACTAAATTGAAAAGGATTTATCCTGTATCTTACTTCATAAATGTGTTACAGTACCAAAATTTGCCCAAAACTGTAGTAACCTCAACCTTCTGAAGGAATTTTAAGAAAAATTGTTGATACAGGTAGTCAGTGACCATGGCAATATTTTTTTTCAGAAATTAACAATTATAAGAATTGTATAGCCTGTTGTATAAAATGTTTTGTTTCAATATGACCAAAGCTGATGAATCTGTAGTATTTTTTTAAGTTAACACACAAAAGAATATTTGGACCGGTGTCCCTTTTTTCTAAACGTTTTATTTTTCTAGATATTGCATTTATCACCACGTTTTAATTACTTGTCCACGTGCCCAGGGATAAAAATAGCGCCACGCGAAATTTCATAACAACGGGAAGTAACTCTAAAACTAAGACGGCGATTGAGATGTAAGCCCTATGCACATTTTATCAAAAAGATAATAAAGTTAAAGCTTAAAAACAGAGCATGGGAAATTGATTAAATACAGAGGAATATGAAATTTTTATAGAGAATTTTTTTTCTGGCACAGGAAGTTCAATGGCAAGCATGACAATTATCGTGGTCGTAATTGTCATCTATTAGAAACCCGTTATATATGTAACATGTTGAAGTTCCCCAAAATAATTTTCGTTTGTACAGGGTAATAAACTTTTGATCATCTGATCATCTGATTGACTGTCCATTGATTGTCACGCTTCACAGCATAGTCGCCGATTAACCACGTGTTTGGTTAGCACAGTCCCTTTTTCTGCGAGGCATGCGAGGTGTATGGCAATCTTAGAATAAACACAATTAACTACTCAAAAAGTAGGTGTCAAGACTAAAATGCACTAAAATTTAATCATGGCGGATGCCGATTTTAACCATGGCGCAGCTCGTTTAACCATGGCGCACATAAATGTTACCATGGCGAATTTATTCTTGGAGTGTATTTTGTAAGTATTCTTGTGTATCGAGTGACCTAAATATAACTTTGGCTTACATTCACTTGTCTAACTTAACTGTGTGAGCAGTCAAGGGTATATTCGATTAAGCGACACGGGTTACACGAGTCACCAGAGTTGTAAATAAAACAACCTATCTTCGACACGGGTGATCAACCCGTGTTACGCGAGTATACTCCTCAGTTTACCTGGAGTAACAGGTGAAAGAAATGGCGGGAATTGAAGTCGCATTGTTAATGTGAAAATTGTTTCTACATAAATTTGTCAGTGTTGTATTAGAAATTAGATTTCCCTCACAAGATGAAACACATCCTTTTAGCCTGGTTTAATGGTGGCTTATAGGTCCTTAATGGTGGTTTAATGGTTGTCTTTAAGTCACCATTAAGCATCTTTAAGTAACTTTTACACCACCATTAAGTTACCATTAAGCCATCTCAAAGTCCTTAATGGGTGCTTAAATGTAGCTTAATGGTAGCTTAATGGTAGCTTAAAGGTCCTTAATGGTAGCTTTTAGACCACCATTAAGTCACCATTAAGCCACACTTACAGGTGCTTAATGTCCAAACTCCATTAAGCTATCATTAAGCTACCATTAAGCCACCATTAAGCCACCATTACGCAGTCAATAATACTGTTTTTATGGGTAAAAAATTATTTTTATAGCGAAATTTTATCACAAAATATAAATGTCGAGTTCACACATATCTTGATTTGGTAAAAATAAAGAAGAAGAACGAATTCAAAATTGAAAAAAAAAAAAAAAAATTGCCACAAGCAGGGCGCGAACACATGACCTTCCGCTTCTAGGGCCATCGCTTTCACCACTAGGCTATTACCGCTCTAATATGTTCTGTGAAATATTAAACCTTTATTTTTCACAAATTTTTTTTTGGACTTGTAAAAGTATTTATTTTGTTGAATGTCTCCAAAGTCTTGATTTTGATTTATTAATCAAACTATAAACATTTTTATTTATGGATCTTTTTAAAAGGCTTAAATCACATTAATATAAATTTCTAAACCGTCGAGTTCGGCTTTTAAATTGTAATGAATTTATTCGAAGATTTATACGTGTAAGCATTAAATCATGATTGAAATTAAATTAATTATAGATAAAACAGAAAAAAATTATTATCGGGAAAGGCAAATGAAATTTTTTTTAAATAATAAAATATTCTGCGGATATCAACAGTTTTTGTGTCTAAGATTTAGGCCTAGTGACAATCCTCGTTTACGAGTTACCTGGTTATGTTTACAAAAAACTTTTTTTTCGAATATCATATTCAGTTAAAATTCTTTTTGTATCATAATGGGTATCAAAATAATTGTCATTTTACAATGAATCATATTTTTTTAATTTGTAATATGTTTGCATTAAATTTAAATTTTGTAAAAATAATTGATCATCAAAATCTGTTAGTGTATGTTGTGTATGTATAGTTTTCTGTTAGTTGACCTGGGACGGTGGACACCTAATTAAGGTCTATTGTTTAAACAGTCGGTACTGTACACTGTTAATCTTACCCCGGTTCCCAATGTGAGTACAGGGAATATACTGTTTTCCCCGCCATATTTATACAAACACTAAACAACACGAGATGTTTTATTTAGATCACTAGAGTTCAATCAATGAGCATGCGCATATTTAACACTGGTGCGACACGGGTTGTCTTAATCGAATACACTCCAAGTGTATCGGTAGCGAGAGTTTAAATACTCAGTTCTTTTACTGTCGATAGAATAATGTATGACTTTATTTGTGTCACTTTTGAGTGTTTCTTTATGTGTATTTTTGTGCTCGATATTTTTTTGGTGAATTCTTAAAATGTATTGGGCGGAAGTGACAGCCGGAAGTGGTCGCCATATTGTTTTGAATTTACAATACAATGTATGCTTTATATCATAACTTGTTGAACTATTTGGACAGACATATTTCATTTATACTTTATCTAAATATTATATCATTAAGTGTTGCCTTTATATTATGTTGCTTTATTGGAAAACGTATCAGTCCTGTAAATTGTAGCGTTATGACGCTGGTGAAGTACGAGGACGTAGCTGAGTGAGCTTACGATCCAGATGGGACAAATGCAGTCAAGCTTTCTGAGATTTATTATCGCCTTTCCACAAGTTCCGGGACTACAGCCCCAGAAGCGATCGGACGATTGATGAACCTAAGCTGAAACTTTTGGTGTTGAGTTTCAGATTGAGAAGTCAATCTGAAAGAAACTAGAACTAAGAGCTCGTGATTGTGGCAAACCTAGATAACAGAACTGTGAAAGTGAACATTACAGGGCACTGGATATATTTCTATAAAGAAAACAGTTAGTCTGTTAGTCTCTGTCAAGTTATAAGGTTTATTGACTTTTTTCTTACAAGTATATGTGAAAGAGTGGTGTGCAATTGCGTGTGAATGTTAGTGTGATTATGTAAATATATTTTTCTTTCATTTTGTAAATAAATTTCTTTAACTTGAACTGTCTTAAGTGTTAATAGGAGATAGCCTGGCTCAACCGCGTTAATTTATTAAATGACCATGAAATAAAATTATGCTACGATTCTTCCGTAATATAAACAATGTGAATAATTATTGGGGAATTAATCAATGAATTATCGGTAGCTTTAAATTTATAAACAAGTTATTAAAAGAGTATATTTATTAAAAAAAAAAACATTTGAAAATACCGGGAATTGTGATGTATTTCTTTTTTGTTTTGCTAGTGTTTACCTGGTCGATTTATGTTTGTAAGATGGTATCAACACCCATGGTTTTAATCACCTTTGGACAGAAACTCTATGCATGTTATTTGGGTATTTGTATAAGCGTTACACATCATTGAACATTCTGGTAAACGATGACCCAAATTTCAATTTATGTAATGCGAAAACAATGAAATAAATGAAATGTGTAAACATTTCATTTCGGGATTAATTAATTTTTAACATAATCTGAGGTTCCTTTCTGGTGATTTACAGATCTACACTCTAACATTTACAAATAAAACACTTAAAACTGAGTTTTATAGAACTAGAGAAATTAACGATGATTAAATTGACATGTCAGTAAAAATATTCATGACTAAAAAATAATACTTGTCATTATTAACAAAGAACTTTTTTTTTAAAGCCCCAATAATAAAGAAAATTCTTTTATTAGAGTATTCAGATAGGATGAAAATTGCCCATATAATGATAAATTCTATTTAAAACTTATTCTGAAGGAAAATAATTAATTCACGCTAAATTTTCTGCATAAAAAATAAATATGGGAACCAGTATCAATCACAGAAAAAATTATTAATATACCCGATAATTGTGATGAAATAATCATGTTCAGTGCAATTCAATTATGTACATGTAGGTTTGAAAGCCTTCCTCCAATATATATTATAATTTCAATTTCATTTCTATGCACGTACTGTTCATAAATGACCTTTGCGTACATGTAAGCATTTCTGGCATACTACCCAAAATCAATTTCTACTGCCTTTTATAGTTCCATTGTTTATTGGAAATCCCATTTCTGAGTTCGCTCCGCCCATTAAATTAATAAACCCCGCCCACTGGGACTGCTGGGACTACTTTCTGGGACTGCTGGGACTGGTCTCTGGGACCTCTCGGGGACTGCTGTGGGACTGCTCTGGGAACACTGTGGGACAGCTTTGGCAGTCCCAGAAAGCAGTCCCCAGTACTGCTCTGGGACTGCTTTGTGTCAGGTTGGGTCTGGTCGGTAATGTCACATCTTTATTACATCATGATTATATAGAGCGCGTATGATTTTATTCAGAATGAAGAAAAATAAATGAGAAATATAAATTATATTCCCGCTAAGAATATATCAATATGCCCCCTACTCATATACACACATCGATGAAATTCAAATTGCTTTTATAAAATATTTCTTATTCTTTTTAATATATTTTAGAAGAAATTTTTTCCACGGGGTCATAATTCCGCAGAATCTGAATTTCTGTTGAATCCGCTTGTAGAAGTTTACGCGAATTACCTTGACTTTTATTATATGCCTTACTTTGATATTAAGTTCGCTTGGACAAATTTCCACGAATAATTTGTGTCCGCGAACATAGAGCCAATTAATACCACGCGGAAAAAAGTACTTCTACAGTAAATAAGTACAAGAAAATGAAGACAAAAAGAGATCATAAATGTAAATACTCAACATTAGACTTGATTCCAATAATAAATGATGATGTAATGGGCATAAATGTTTATAGTATATTTTTTTTTCATTCAATTTGAAAATGTCTCCAGTTTATAAATTATAATACTTGTAACCAAAGAAAACTAAATTTTCAGTTTTCAACAATGTTTCAATTTATCAATATTATTTTTTTTTTAAACAGACTTATCGTGAACAGTTGGACCCTGCTATAGAGGTCCTGCTTAAGAAATATCTATCAAGTGTTAAGGTATTTGTGTTTATCTTTCTCTTAATTCAATTGTATTTTTCATGTTATTAAAATTAGGACATTGATATATGCCTACATCATAAAGAGAGACATGTAACTGATGTAGATAACTCTGGTACCTTGTTGTGATTTACAGATACATTTTTCTGACTGAAGAAAACAACACTGGATTCTGTCATGAAACCACAGGATAAATATAAAATAGATGTCTGATGTTAGTGATGTATAAAGCCGTGTTACAGAAATATGTCACAGTACCAGGTGTTAGGACTGGTCGTCACATTTCCCACGTGACGTTAGACAAGTTCTGGATCAGTGATGGTAAAAATCTCACCCTGACAAACACAAGAGGGGAAGAAATAGATCACATGACAGATGTAGCTAGTTATTGGGGAGTACACACTGTAAACTCTAATGGTGATTTAATTTATATAGACAGGAATTACAACATCATTAAACTGTCTACAGAGAATGAAGTGAAGACGACAATAATAAATTACAACACAGCACCATGGAGACCACAGTGTGTCTACAGCTCCCCCTCCACGGGAAACCTGCTGGTCGGGATGTGTAAGACTGATACAGTACCATTTACAGGCATGGTAGTGAAATATGACTCTGCAGGTTTGTTAAGGCAGCACACGTACCAGAATTTCGTCTATATTGTGCCTCTGCATATTTTGATTTATTTTTACGACCTCAAATTAATCTTAGATATCGATTTTAAGAAATTGTTATCTCTAAACTTTACGTCATTTAGCTTACTATGACGTCATATCATATAGGCAAGTTGAATGTTTGGTTGTAACCTTTACATACCTGCGTTCACAGGAGGATACATCCAGACCAATTACACAGGCCAGGGACTGTATGGTATACCCAAGTACATTACAGAGAACCACAATGGAGATGTTATTGTGTCTGACTTCGGCCGTGGTGCTGTAGTGGTGACAAATCGTTACGGAAATCATCGCTTCTCCTACAGAGGTTCTTCATCAAGATCAGGACTAGTACCAAGTGGAATCTGTACTGACACGCTGTCACACATCTTGGTATGTGATGGTAACACCTACTCAGTACAGATGTTAGACTGTAACGGTAACTATCTGTTACAGATACAGACAGCACAACACGGAATAGACTCACCAGAGGGCCTGAGATACAATAATGACACACAACTACTCTGGGTAGGGTCAAACAACAACACAATCAACATATACAGAATGGTAGATGAAGACTCTCTGACTGGTAGGTGTTTTAATAGTTCTTATAGAAATGTGTGTTCAATTAGGCAATTAATTTACTAATATACAGGGTGTACTCAGTTCGAAAAAGACTATTTAATTATCTATACTGGAGAAGTCATTATTGTGTCATTACTGAATTCTAGGAATTATTTTCATTTTGATAACATTAAATGCTCAGTTTGATGATAACTTGACAAACCTATTTATCAATTAAAAATATTATTTTAAATGTAACTAGTTACTTTATTTTAAATATTTTCATTATATTTTTTATTTATAAATAATAAAATATTGGTTGTAACGCGTCATTTATTGGATAAAAATTATCTTTATTGTATAATCTCAGATGCGTACAATGATTTACGTCGAAAACATATCAATCAGTTTGACTTTACTTTTAAAATATAATCAATCGGATGGCACTTGTAAGGAAGATATTGTCCAGTTTTCTTAGCTCAAAGATTTAAAATTAAACTATAAGGAATCAATAATAAAATAAAAACAACTTACTGCCCCAACCAAGATTTTACAGTATAACTTGGGTTGCTATTGAATTCATTCCTTAAATAACTTTTTTGCGTTCAAGGCTTAGGAAGGTGTTTTCAGCTTTGTTTACTCTGGTTTAACTGAACACGTTTTTCTTTGATTTTAGCTTTGTTTGGGCTGACATCATAATTGTACTTTACACTTTATATTATATATGTAGTAGGCTGCTAAAATGAGGAATGAAAGGAAATTTAATGGTGTGGTTTAATATTTGTTTAGATGTTTATATGTCACTAAAATTATAAGGAAATGGAACCTAGGGAATTGTCAACTGTTAAATGGGTATGGTGGGAGAGGGTTGGAGGGGATTTGGAGATCAGAGGATTCGCAGCTAGGTTAAGGACTCCCTTAGGTACCTCAGCTTATGCAGAGGTTCGAGAATTCGATTATGACGTCAAGATAAAACTGTGCACATGAATCTCAGCAAATAAATACTAATTTTCTCTTTCATACACTCTTACATGCAGTCATTTCTCATAAATATTGTAAACATAAATCAATGTGTAACTTATCTTGCCATTATAACACTTTTTGAATGTAGAACTATAGAAACTTGACCTCGCTGCACTGAAAGAGATAATGCCATAGACTAGTTTGACACACAGTTTCTCTGTACTTGAGACGTGGATCAAGCTATCATTGACGCTTGTAAATATGAAATTGAAATTTAAACAAGCGTGATTTGACTAAAATGTAGTAATATTTTTATTGTATTAATCTATATTTTCCTGTCTTGTTAAATTGAAAGCGATTAGTCTCATATTAAGCAGCAGTAATGCACATTAATACATAAATGTACTTAATTCATAGGCACAATCCCTCGAAAATCTCAAAAGTTCAACGATATAAGAATAACTATAAATTATGATTTTTTATACACCTGTATCTTTTTTTTCCAAACTATTTTGAAAAGTGCTGGGAGCAAGTCGAGCGCTGTTGCTTTTTTCTGTAATTTTACATTATTTCAATGGGTATAATCTTAATGTGCGAAATTTATCAAAAGACAGCTAAATTTTGTATTATTCCATGGTATGAGGAAGTTGTTCCCAGCACCTTTCATGTTAAGGAATTCGTCGTAAACAAAACACAATCACTTTTCATAGTTTCGTTTATCGTTAAACCTTTACGATCTTTGTGGTCGAATATTTTTTTTTCGAATTTTAAAGGTGTCACGTGACAAACAGCTGATGTAAGTGGAGTCGCTTTGGCCTAAGTTGGCTGAGACCCCATACATGCATCTGCTATAGTAGAATTCCCATAGAATAAAAACACATGCTAATAAAAATCTTATCCACATTGTATTGATTTTCATGCAATATTTTAAGACGTATTTCCTATGGATGGCCTTACCTAGCTTCAGATTGATATACTGGTATTCTTCAATACTTCATTCACGGAAAAATAATTCAATCTTTGAAGTATTTTTATATATATCTTTTCAAACAGAAGACAAATATTCATATCAACACCACAGCTCTGTTAGGAATGTTGTGTATTTCTGTAGCAGGTACTCAGTAAATCTACACTGTGTACTGGGTTGACATCGTACATATAAACTACATTTAGTGTTCACTGATTGTAGAGGATAAAACAAAGTTGCACCATTTTCCTAGAACTTTTTTTTTTATATGAATAAAATAGTTATTCATTCACATTGCAATAGACAACTAACACTTTACAACGTGTAAATGTTAATAGATGAACAAAAATGTGAAAATGTCCCTGACTAGTAAAGTATATTCAAATCGAAATATAATGTCAGCTTTACAAGTGATATTGGGAAACATAAATAGAATATATGATCATGTTGAAATCCTAAAAACATATCCGAATATCATATTCCTACTTTCTTTTTAAAAGCTTTGCCTCTGGAGGATTTCAAATGCAGGAAACATCCAAGCCGTCCATTATCCCAGTTCTGTATCCCGTGTGACGTCACCTTGTGTCAGGAGTGCATCAGGACATCTAGTGATCATAAAAAACATGACATTAGAGACGTTGATAATTTATTCAGAGAAATTCACCAGAAAAAGGGTTTGTAATAGGGATGTCAACAAATAGTCGACTATTCGACTGTCAGTCGAAAGGACCGACTATCGAATAATGCGACCGATTATCGACTAAATAAAATACGATAAAAAAGAGCGATAACTCTTGATTACAAATTTATGAAAAAGTTCACGGGTTATCTTTCTTTACAAAGTCATTAGTAGCTATTCATTTGTGAGTATTATTCACTACGTAAGAACCTTTCAGAAAAATCAAACCCCCAATTAGGTCTAAGTTTCATAGATTTTCAATTCAGTTTTGAAAATGCCACTGCCGAAATCAACCGTGTGGAATTTTTCTAAGCGAAACTTTGATGAAAAAACTGTAAAATGTACGTTATGCGAAGAGGCACGATGAGGCACGGCCAACTGTTGGAGATTTTTTCACAAAATAACGCCAAAATTTCGCCAAAATAACTGTCCGCTACTCAGTCCGATTCTATTTCAAATTCTATAGCAAATATGGTAGTGAAGGATTATTTATCTCTAAGCATTGTGTCTGGGGATGGCTTTATTGGATCAATGAATGAAGTAGCGCCTGCGTATAAAATTCCATCGAGGAACACCATCAAATCAAGAATAGATAAAATGTACGACGATAAGAAAACATATTTGATTCTTTATTTTCTGATAAACCACTGTGCTGGGTTTTGTTTGTAAAATTATAATGAAAACAAAGTTAATTAGACATTACATTCCATTTATCCATAATATTGTTATTTTATTAATGTTCAAAGGTTCACATACAGTAGCCGAGATACGTTTTGATAATTTGATAATTACTTTTATAAAAACACGCATACATTGTAGTGTTGTAAGCTAGGGCCTTTAACTGTTTTAAAGTTATTACAGTAATCGGTATTAACAATGTCATACGGGCACCTGACGTGAAGATGCTGTGTTTATCTTATTTTATTTAAATGAGTTTAAAGGGGGAGGAAATAAGCACCTCTTTCAAATTTACCTGGTCTTAGAACCCCTGTCAATCATCTGAAATTAAGCCTGGGATTGGATACTTTGATTTGATTGACATTTAGTTTGCTGCTGTTGTGTATATCTTGTGTATCCTGTCCGGAGATCGTACCGACCATCGAATTAACATTCAGGCTTTTGATGCCTACCGCATAAATCACGGCTATATTAAAATCTTAATTTTAAAAGGAGGGATTTCATTTCACGATTACAATCGATAATTTTAATTTCAGTGTCAAATCATGAGTTAACGTACATTTATTCGTCCATAATTAACAAAAAAAAAAAACCCGACCTGCGTCGGTGGTATTATGGCTGGTTTTAAAGCTGGTTTTATGGAATTAAATAAAATTATTTTTTTATACAAGTATAATAACACTGTAACATTGTTCAGGAGTCTTGAGTGAAAATTAATATTTATTTATAAGACAAACCTGTACGTGTCGATTTTCGTCGAGACCTGCATTAATTTTATGGTGACAAAGTTACTGTATAATAACAAGTTTTAGAAGACAAATTACTCGGATTATAACATCTTGCTTTGCAAGTAGGATTTATAATTCTGTATATCTTTAAAAAATATTTATTTACACTATTATATTTCTGTTTCAACAATTTATTCAATTTATTAAGTTTAATTGTTATTTACCGAGAGACTTATTTATTATCTACTTTCTTCTTTCGTTTTGCATTTGATTAAAAAACACACTTTTATCAAAATTGTCGAATTATTAAAATTATTAATTTTTTAAAGAAAGAATTTAATTGAGAAGGATTCTGTCTGCAACAAAATCATGCTTTATTTCATGCATTTCAATTAATGATCTATACATAAAACGGCTTCGTTTTACAATGTCGTAGGAAAACGCATACAGGTAATACACTCAGGTAACATCCTGTGTATATAGGTTGTATACACAAGCCAGCGTCGTAACCTCGGGGCTTATCAGCCGCTCCACCCCACACCAAACTTACCTGAGGAAAACCGTACGGTTGATTACCTCGGCCTTTAAAAAAATATTTTCTGGTAGTTTTTGATGCTTATTAAAACTAAATAAATATAATTTCATGTAAACATAATATGTACAAGTCAAGAGCCTATGAATATTTGTCAAAAGCATACGTAATCCACAGACCAAAGAAGGATAACTCTTGCATAGTCTATGTAAACAAGCAAGATTTTATTATGAAAAAAATGTTCCGAATAGTCGACTATCGTTCGACTAATGCAATCGAATGTTCGACTAAGGAAAATAAATATTTTGACATCCCTAGTTTGTACTTTGTAATTATGGAGACGGTGTTTTATTTAAAAAATCTAGACATTCATCTTTACCTTTCCATTAGATCTGTTGAGTAGGTTAACTCAATAGCTTTCTATTTTTCTCTTTGTGTGTACATTGTGCATTGTGTGCTCATATTTGAAAAATCTTACGTTGTTCTCTGAAATTTTAACTAATTTCTGGTAGAACCATGGCAAAGTTGTCCCAGAGTGAGGAATTGATCCCTAATAAGTAAAAAAAAAATGGAAACATTCTTATGTAGTGTAAACGTCAGTTGTATTCAACTCCTCCCCTTGAGGGTGATCTGGATCACTTGTATCTTTAAACTTTTCAATACGGAATTAATTTCTTCTGCTTTTTCTCTAGCCAAAAAGCAAAAACTACAGGGAGTGTTGTGGTACATGAACCTCTTGTTTATTTGTAGATGGAGATGCAGTTTTGATGTGCCTTCTGCTTTGCCCGTCATACAAATTAAATCTGGAAGAACAACAATGGATAAAAAAGTATAATGCTCTTGCCAAAGTTTTCAAATTCAAGAAGATTAAGAAGCCGTCTAATCTTAGCAGAGTAAAGAAAAAGGAACCAATACTAAAATATGATAGTGAGAATGTTGAGTTTTCTTGTGAATTCTTTAAGCACATAAGTTTTCTTAGATTCGCTAAAAATCCAGATTTTGTGGATATTTTTCTGAGTTCGGCAGAAAAAGACAACATTGCTAAGTACTGCAGGTCATGGGTTTATCCAAAGAAAGAGGGGGAAGTCTTTTGCTGGTTATCACCACAACAAACAAAACAATTCATAGAAAGACTTGGAGAGGATATTTTCATCCATCCCACATGGCAGGATACAACAATACATGAGGGTGTATTTAAAAATTGTATGTCTTTCTTTTATAGCTTTCTCAAAATATAAACTGTGTAAACATTGCAAATGTATGTAGATTAGCTCAATCCAAATTTGGCAAATGATCCTCATCAGATAATCAATGTAATCATTTATTGGCTTATTTTTTGACATTTTGATCAAATCATCTATTTAGGGATTGTTTAAGCTTGATTCCTTGGTGTGAAAATTACATTGACCTGCTACATATGCATATTTCGGGCTAATTGATAAACAAATATTGCCAATTATTCCAAGATAATTCTTTACTTTAAAATTTATATTTTTCAGTTTACTTCTATATGTATTTTATCTTGGTAAATAATTAAACTCTTCCCAGACACTGTGACATAAATGATTTCTATATATATTACAATAAATTGTTTAAGTTATCAGAAGACGAAAAATATGGTTGCTTAATTAAATATTGAAAATCAAAACTAGGCTACAACTAATACTACTTAAACACATTGTATGTCTTTCATTATTGTCCCCAGTTTTTGCGAAGGGGGGGGGGGGCTTTTAATTTCATTCATGTTAGTCTGTCCGTCACAGAAACTTTTACTTTGGTCATAGATTTTAAATTAGAGGAGATGGGGCTTCCATGTTTCACATGTATATCACGTGTGACAAGACCTCTCTATATGCATTATGATTTTTGACTCCCCGATATTGACCTTAACCTACTTAAAAAAATGTTATAGTAAGTAAGTAAGTAAATTGTTTATAATAGTATCATGTGTTATACAGTACAATGAAAAACATTTAATACAATTAATATTCAAACACCCGCCCCATCGGACCTATATGTCACTTTAAACAAAATATATGAAAAATATATATTTCCTAATGACTTTAAGTAGGGGGAAAAAGTGCTCTCATTTTTTACCTCTGTATGCCTTTAACAAGATGTTTCTGAATTTATTATAATTTTTAAACTGTTCAACTTGACCTTCATTCTCTGACTTATTTTTTTAAAATATCACCTTTGGTGATTAGTTTGGAATGATATATGATCGGGTTAACATATTTGACTCAATTTGCCATAAATTTCATACACAAAGACAGTAAAAGTGGGGGACTACAATTGTTTGAAAAAGCAAGTGTGCATATACTGCACTTGTTTGCCTTGAATATCTTTGTACAAACTAGTAGAAATCTTTTCAAGTTACAGATATGTTTTATTATCTTATTATAGTTGGTGTACCAATGCAAATATTAATGAGAGGAGAAGAATCAGTGAAGAATTTCATTGGAAATCTTAAGAAAGGTGAGGCAACGATGTACCACGCATCTGGGATGATCATTGGGTGTGCGGGTAGTGGGAAGTCAACCTTACTAGAAAGACTGAAAGGCATCAACCTGAAAGAAATCCTAGAAAGTTCAAAGTCAACCAGAGGAATTGATGTCCAGGCTGACATATTTGATGTAACTGGAAAAACAATCAAGGGTATGATATTTTTTTATCAAATTAGATCAGTTCTTAAAGACGTACAACACACTGGGGGAGATAACTCTTGCAATTTCAATTGAATGTTTGTCGTGACATCAAATTTAACGTAGAAAATAAAGCGTCAAAATGACGAGTAAAACGATCCCGATGTATATCAATCGTAAATGGAAATGGGATATGGGGCTTGGCTGTGATTATGAGTACCAAGCTCAATCCATATCCGATCAAACTCCGTAAAATGCAAGACATAAAATACCATCCCTTAATGTTTAATTCATTTCATATGATTAAAGTAAACCCCAAGTTAATGTGACAACGGTTTATTATATATATACTACAATT
>PRKT01002328.1:0-15498 GCA_003671525.1 Saccostrea glomerata | reverse complement strand
AACAATCTACAACTATATATTATGATTTGAATGTCGTATGGTGCATAATAAGGGGCCATAAGGGGCCAGAATGCTAAATCTTTGACGCTTTATATCACAAAAGAGGGAAATATTTTGTTAAGTAATATTGAACAAAAGATGTTCAAAATAATGATCTAAACAATATGCAACCTTTAATTTTTCGCTATACGTCCCCTTTAAGGAGTTGAAGGGTTGGCCCCTAAATATTTCTTTTGCAAATAACTCGAAAACGAAAGATAATCTCTTAATAGTTGTTGAAGAAAAAGTGTTCAAAATCCTGAGGGTTTTAAGATGATATGAAGAAAAAAGGGCTGATCCCTAATATTAGGGGCCTTGAGGGGCCAAAATCGATTTTTTAAGTCTAAATGTTCAATGTCTGTTTACAGACATGGAGGCAAAATTGTTTTTCTTCACAATCTTTATCATTATTTTAGAATGAAATTCTCAATCAAAATCTGATCTCATCAAGAATCGGACGGAAGACCCACTCGTTGCTCGCAACGAGATCGTATCTAGTTTCCAATATGTTTTCACCGGTCACGGTAGCCTAGTGATAGAGCGTTTGCTTCGTGATCGGGAGGCCCGGGTTCGATTCTCGTTCGCGGCGCCGCGTCATACCTAAGACGTAAACAAAGGTAGTGACTGTTCCTTCGTCAAGCGCTCGGCACTTTTCGAGAGGGACGTAAAACAATATACAATCAATCCATCCAATACTGTAAAACGAGAATATTTGGCGCACTACTAATTTTAGCGCCTTTGGCGCAAGAGCCCTTGAGCGCTAAAATTTATTGTGCGCTAACATATTTCAATTTTGTGTGTGTGGTGTTCAAAGGTTTTACATAAGTACATGCAAACCGGAACGCGCGATTACGTAAAGTCGAAGGGTCGTTGGATTTTTATAAACACACTTGTCTAGGTCTGTACATGGTAGGATTGATCGAGAAAGTTCTGCCAAATTATAATGTAATTAAAGTATTGTTATATACCCCGGTAGTCGTTACCTGATTTTAATCATTAGGACCTTCAAAGTTTGGCTTCTCGGCGTGTCAATCATCTATCGCCTCGAGGTAAACAGTGCAATCAAGCATGGCGATTGAGCTTGCAGACAATACCTGATTATGATTACCGTTTATCCAAGTAACTTTCTTTCGATGTTTGCATTGTTTTAATTTGATAAAATGCGTAAATACTCCACTGCTTTTATTTAAAATATACCGTGGTAA
This sequence comes from Saccostrea glomerata, assembly GCA_003671525.1. Classification (NCBI taxonomy): domain Eukaryota; kingdom Metazoa; phylum Mollusca; class Bivalvia; order Ostreida; family Ostreidae; genus Saccostrea; species Saccostrea glomerata. The sequence goes on along the minus strand of PRKT01002328.1, from coordinate 14,254 downwards.
ATAAAATAAATTTTATCATTGTGTCACGTCCGTGTCATATTAACACCACGGTAAAGTTGAATATTTACTTATATACGGAAGCGCTATTGTGTTTCCGTGCTTAACAAAAAAGTCAAATACGGGTGTGGATAAACAAAAAACAAAATATCAAATTTGTATATTTTTTTGACAAGTGAAAGCGCTAAAATTTATTTGCGACAAAGCATTCCCACTTGCGATTGCGCTAAAATACGTATGCGCCAAATTTTCTCGTTTTACAGTATGTTTTCCAGTATTGTTACCAAATATTTTCATTCAACTTTAATCAAAAAGTACCAAAATCTTGAGTGACTTTGACCACAGGCCTTTACATTGCTTAGAAAATAAAATGAGGTGTTGAGAAAAAAAATATTTTTTTACACTCACAATTTATTTTAAGAGATCCAAAGGCCTGTGACTTTGACTGATAATTCCTGAGTCACTGAAATTGATTTGTCGATACCCCCCAAAATTAAAATAAAAAACGCGCACCTGTTACAGCCTTGATTTTCCTGTGCATAATTCACCAGAGCATTTATCTTTCACATTTATAAAATTGTAGATTTAGATTTTGAAAATGTAGACATAGATTAAATTTAAACGATGACTCCCATCTAAATTTAAATAGTCCTCGGCCACTGACATCAAACACAAAGGCAGCCGAGATTTCCATGCATATTTGGCTTTCTTAGCGTCAGACACAGAGACAGGTGCGCACGAGATTTAAATGCATATTTGGCTTTTATAGCGTCAGACACAGAGTCAGGTGCGCACGAGATTTAAATGCATATTTGGCTTTCTTAGCGTCAGACACAGAGACAGGTGCGAATGAGATTTGCATGCATATCAGGCCTTCTATGCTCCTGACCCATCGACCCGCCTAATTTACATTCCGGTAGAATTATCAAGAAATCCTCTCCGCTAACTTTCAAAGAGTAAACTGTCCGAAGTTATGTCATAAAATTTAAACCTGATTATGGAGTTGTTGGGAGAAAATGGATTACTTTATATTGCTAGTTCATTCAGAAAAAATAAGGTTTGTGCCAGAAAAAAAAGATACAAAAATTTGGAAAGGGAGGGTATGGGGGTGAGGCTTCAATGGATGCTTGAATTTTAAAATAGAACATATATGAATTTCAATTTATCATCAAGGGGAACCTCCCATGATACACGTAGAAGTCTTTAATTTATAGCGAAAAAGAATCTTGTGAATAAATTGTCAAAAGTTAACATTATACAGATGTGCAAAAAATATTAAGAAAAATATCAAGTATATACTGACACAACTTTAGAAATACTCAAGCTGTAGAAAGTCAATTAGGAAGTGTCATTTATATCCAAAAATGGAATAAGATAAAGCTTCTGTTGAATAAACTACATGTACATGAAACAAAATTCATATATTGAATTTAATTAGAAGAAATATAACTAATCGTACTACTTTTTAAGATGAATTTACGTGACACTCTTTCAGGAATATTTTATAGAGCATAGTAACGTTGTCGTTTCTTAATTTAATGAAATATTTTTTAATGTAGACAGACTACACATTTAGTATACTTCAAACCATATAAGGTTTTTGTATTTTTTTTTGCTTTATGACATATATCACATTCTATGCATCAATCTAAATAGCTTGCTATATTTAGGACAGATGATACAAACAAATTTTTTTCTTTGAAAAAGATTTAATATCATGTCACAAGTTTAGAAAAGTGGATGGTTCTTAGAATTTTTTCTCCAAAAGAACTGGAATATGAAAAAGACTCGGAAAATATTAGTAATATTTCAATGAAAAAACAAATATAGACAAATCACATTCAGTAAAGGTTAACAGGTGGAAATAATTTTCAGAATATGATGTCTTGGTGCTTAAAGTGTAATATAAACTGAAGAAAAATATACCGAGCCAGGTGAATTTTATTAGGAATAGCTAAATGGTAAAAATCAGTCTATGTGATATTGCCAATTTTTGTCATTTCGATCTTCCTCTTAAAATTCATCTGGCTTGGTATATTTTTCTATACAAAATCTATACATTTTGGCCATGCATTGTAGAACGTGCGACACCTTTCAGAGTCTGCAGTGTACTCGTCCAATGATGCTTTGTCGGTGACTGTAAAAAGTTAACTGAGATTCCTACGCAAAGGAAAGCGCGAAATCTGTATAGGAACTGTTGCGGCTGCGAATCTTCACTCATTGTCGATTCGGCGTAGAATAGAATCCAATATTGAACACCTAATGTCTTTGAATATACAGACGTTTTGATGATAAGTTATATCTGTGTTTCTAGAATTTTTTTTTAACTACAAAAATTAAATATTATGATCTAGAATCGTTTTTGATAACTCTGGGGCTTGAGTAATTAATATTTTTACTTAGTGTGCATTTATCATCTTTCTTTAGGCAAATTTGAAAAAGAAATGTTTATTGATTTTACTTATTTATTATTTATTTATTTTTGGCACCTGACATTAGAATACAAAAGAATGATTTCAATGCAAGAAAAAGTTTAAAGGTATTCCGAATAAATTGTTCACAATTCTTTCGCCGGTTATCTCGCGCTCCGTTTGCGTTCTCTGTTCTCTCACTGTTCACCATGTTGCGTTCCGCATTCATAAAATGTTCATTCACTGTTCACTTTAAGATTTTCAGCGTTTGCTCAACGTTCAAGTAGGAAAGTAAATCGTTTACGGGACCGTGTTGCCATGGTAAATAAAAAACAGTTTGGCGACTAAAAATGTGCAAACACTCCTATAATTGATAACTTCTTATTGACTTAATTACTAACCTCAGAATTTTGTTGAAATGAAGAAGCTCCCAACTTCATCATCGGAATAAATAAATCCCTCATCGAATCTGTTTTCGTTGTTATTTTTCCCCCTCTAAGAGGAATACAGCCTCGCGTAAAGTGAAGTCGGTTTAATTCCTGATATTCCCCCATGCAGTTAGAACAAAAAATGTTCATGAATGGATGAATAAGATCGTGGTGTTGTATATCCGGTAAAGTTAAACACGACTCATTGTAGATCATGTGATGAGTATCAGATATGTTACAAAGCACTGCTTTATCAAGAACGTCCCATGTACTAGATGTGCGGCACAGCTGACAAAATTCATTTGTGTTTTCTTTAATTGAGGAAAAAGACTGGTAATTAGAATTTTCACATGCTCCATTTTCAATTGGATCAGTGCCAGTTTGTCTGTTTAAATCTTGACATTCCACTGTATTGTTAATAATCTTTGCATTATCTGTATGACACAAAACTGCATCATAAACATCGTATATAATATCGCAATTGTTGTTCGAAGCCAGAGCAAGAACTTGGCTAAAATGCAGTAAGAAGTCAAACTGCAAAATACTGTCACACTGAATGTAAATATCTAAAATTTTATAAGGTTCTGAAAAAATAAAGCCGTTTGCAATAGTATAGTCTGTATTGCAAAGGAAACAAAAAACGTTTTTGTAAGTAACGCTGTTTGATAAAACAGGATGATCAAATTCATGAAATTCTTCCTCACATAACAGCTTTACTTTTTTCTGTACCTCTTTGTCGGCCATTCTTGTAGTGTCTTCGTAACAGTGGTGAACAACCTGCATATAAGTTACTAGTTTCTCGTTATGTTGAAAGAAAGTGTTTTGTGTCCGAATGTTCCTAACACACTTGATGGGATAGATTAACGCGGTGTCTAAACAACAAATACAGGGGTTTTTGAACAAACAGGAGAAGTTACAGTCACAGTTTCTTATGGAATCATTCTTTCTGAAGTTTGATAGAATGTTTTGGTCACAAATACGATCTGGATAAGGAGAAGGCATCTTGATTAAGTGTGATTTCAGTTGATCCGTGATGTATATAGCTGGTTCAACAAAGCTTATATTATCTGTTCTCATCGTTTTTGTATTCAAAATTCTATTGATAATTGATGCATTATTGAAAACGTTGTTATAGAAAATTAAGCTACGTCCAGATGTGCCCTTTATATCACTTCTTTCATACACATCACTGGAAAACTCTAAGAAAACATACTCTTTGGTGACATTTTCCACTACAGAGAGCTTACTTGAGGACAATGTAAATGTTGGAATATTACATAGATAGTAATAAAAGTTTCGATACGGATATGTCAGATCTGAAACTGGGTTATTTTCGCACAAGTTTTGAATTGTATTCGTAGCGGATTTTGGACATGTAATTGTAGATTGCCGAGGTCTCTTGATGGTTTTTAGTTTGCAGAGGTAACAAAAAACATTCTTATAGAGTCTGAATTCATTAACATAGGAAGAGGAACAAGCAATCTGAAGATCTTCATCATCAGGACATGGTTCAGTGAGATATTGATTATCATATATATACGTAGGAAAGACGACGCCTCGAAGGCTGGTCGGAGGGTAAAAAATAACAGAACTGCTCTCTTCCTTGATATATCTTTCCAGTACTTCAAGTGAGTCTAAGAAATTAATATTCTTAGTATTTTCATCAAGGGGTATATCCCACTCTACAATGTCTGATTTCTTTTCGCCGTTACACAAAGCACAGTGGATGTTATAGTAAGTGTAATTACTCATTAGAGAAGTAACGAAGATTCTGTTTTTGAAATTGTTATCAGGGTTTGTGCATTTATCAAGCATCTCTGTATTCTCAGGACAATCATCGACAATGTGATATTGAGGATGTATTTCAGGCAATATTTCATTCCTTGGTGACCATTGAAATGTTGAATAATAGAATCGCGTCAATTTTCTTTCGAAAAACTTGTCAGGGCAACACTTATTCTCATGAAGGCAAGAATCCTTGCATGAGCACGAGGGACACCGCGACTGTACCGAATTCATCTGGAATCCAGTTAAGTCCGGCCAATCTTTGCAAACGCCTTTTTCCCCACATGAATTTATGTATATACTCATAAGTCTTGTAAGATTCAGTTTTGAAGAAGTTGTAGAAAGTGAAATGATAAAAATCAGTTTGAAAACAAATGGATACATGATGGTTCCTTAAATTGATCTGAAAGTAAAACAAATTGTTGATTAATTATTCATAGGATTATAGACACATATTTGTGAACAAATGAATACTATAAACGTAAATATTTCTTATATGCTGCAAGCTTCATATAACGTGCGCCATTTATTTTGCCAATATATAGAATACTATAGAGTACTAAGTTACATGTTTTTTATGCTTGTGCCCCCTAAATATTATCCTTTTTAAAATAATTGCTTGTCAAGGAATTACGGTAGGTGGTTATGCTCGAACTGAAAAAAAAAATGCTGTGCCCACCCCCACCCCCAAATGTAAATGATTCCTACGGGTCTAGCAAATAATTTGATTTTCAAAAGAAAGGGGGTAGGAAAGAAAACCAAGGTTTAATTTTTTTAGAATATACATAGCCTAAAAACCTGTAAAGGTTTTATATTCTTTAGGTCCACTCATTAACAAATAACGGATATTCCCATAAATTACTATGACATGCAAACAGTCATTAACTCAAGAACTTCTGCTATTTTTTTTTTCACGGAAATGGTTATGTAAAGCTCTCAACGTTTTTTGTTTTAATTCTCGTTTTAATTTAATTGAGTGAACGTGCAATTTTAAATCTTAAAGATGGTTGTTTTATTTAGAATTTATTATATTGCATTAAGCAAATCCTTTAACAAATACCGAATCAAATACTTGGTAGCAAAACTTACCAATGATGAAAAGCTGGCTTCGATCAAAAAGAAATGTGAAGCATTATTTTAATAAATCGAGTTTTAATACTCAATTTACTAGGTAGAAGTGAAAGTTGACGGATTAATTTTTGGTATCGTGTATAGTGCAATTTCATATTGTTTTTAAATCTGTTTAATCGGATTGCTAGTACACACTGATATTGAATCGTTTCGAATTATCAGGTTTCACTTTTTATATCCTTGGTATAGTACCAATCTAACATAACGTACTCATAGATAAGTCTCGGGGACTGCTATGGCAGTGCCAAAGGGCGGGGCTCTTTGTTTAATGGGCGGAGCTTACCAGGAAATGAGATTATCAGTAAAAATACTAGGAAATTGGAGTGTCACTACACAATGAGCTGTATAAAGGCATTTCGAGTTCAGTGACGTAGCATCGTTTATAAAAGGGGGCAGCCAGAAAAAGTTGACAAGGTAAAAACAATGAATAAAAAATAGCCCAAAGTCGAACATCCTACATCATAAGGGTGGGTGGTGATAAGGCCAACTTCTTTCAGTGCTATTTCTTTTTACCCTCTGTACTACATTTTCCCTATATCAAAATTTTTTTATTTTATTTTTTTTTGGGGGGGGGGAACCAGAATTTCAATGAACATTTCCTACAGTATAAGTAATGATGAAAAAATGCCTGGAATAACTGGTGCATTTCTTTCTTGAATCATGAAATAAGAGCTTGCTATATACATGGTCATATACATGCATTAGAAATATGTACAATTCTTACATGTTGTCATTCTGAACTGTTGGGAAATCACAGTACGCATATATAAAAAAAAATAATTATAGATAATAGAAAACGTACAGACTTATAATTAAGGAATGAAGCATATTTCAACGTATCTCAACATCGTAAGCTGCCCCAAGTTATGTTATATCGTACATGTATAACATAAGTTGAAATAAGCTTCATTCCTTATAATTAAATTTCAATGCAGACAATGAGTTAATTTTTACATTTTTCCTTTCGGAAAAAGGCTTCAAATATCGCTTTTTTAAAAAAGTAAACCTCAAGCGGAGTAATACGTTTTTTGACGCAACTCATTGTGACGTAGACAAGTTATGTTATTCAAAATGGATAAACCGTTTAACCAATCAAATGACGTGTTACAACTCAAATTAAATTATTTAATAATAATTATAACGAATAATTAAACACGGGTATGTGATATATAATATTTTCATTAAAATAAATTAAAGAAATACTAAGGACCAGGGGGTCGTAACATAAAGGCTATTTAAGTCTAAGACCGTGCTTAAGTAGGACTTAAGTGCAGTCTAAAACTTAAGACTGTAACTAGAAGCGTACTAAGATTTGGCAATCTTAGCAAAACTTAGGCGGCCGGTAGAGGTGACTTAAGTATATCTTAACTTTCTTGTACATATATTTAGAATTATTTAATGTTGACTTTCCGATGTTAAAACACTCCTCTATTCATGTTATGCATTATGGAAAATAATTATCTCTATTTGACGCAGATTTAAGAATTTTATTTTTTTCGTTGGAGGGGGGGGGGCTGATCACTGATTCCAATCTCACTCTCAACACGGCATACATGTAAATGCAAGTTTAATTTTAGGGATACGTCTGAAATTTGTGGAACCTCAGCTTTAGAAATAAATTTAACACAGTATTAAACCATGAATCTGTATGTTCACTTGAAAAAAATATGAGTTGAAATAATTTGTTAAAAACAGAAAAGAAAGAGGATAATGACAGTAACAGTAATATTATAAAAAGTATCTGTAAAGTAGAATTAATTTAGCACGCGACAAGTGCGGATTTAGACACGGCTCACTACAGTTCTAGAAAGAGAGAGAGAATTGCTGATAAGAGGAGACATACGAAAAAACATCCGGTTTTTTGTATCCTTGATTAACTAGCAAATGAGTATATCATAAAACTCATGCAGTTTTTACTTTTGACACGCATGGCCTGATACATAGCGGGGATTCAAAATGCATTGAACTTTTTAGAGATTCAATTTCAAGTGGATAGATAGTGGATAGATAGTCGATTATCTTTTTTTGTCTGCGATAATAACAGGGTAAGTGAACATTTGTCAAAACAAAAGAGTTACAAAAGGTAAACTGAAAACATCTCAGGTGATAAAACAATTGTCGTGAACATTTACAATGAACCACAAATCGCCACTTTCTGACCGTGTGGTATTTGTTTTCAAATATTCCGAATAATTTATAACATAATTATAATTTTAATATGAAATCTAATCTAACATAACATAAACCCATAGGTAAGGACGTCAACTTTAATATGTAATTAATTAAAACCCTAACTGAATAGCTTTTAGCAATATATCTATATAAAATCAAAAATCATAGGTTGACTCATATGAAATATTTTTAACATAAGTCTGACTTAGCTAGGACCTACCTAAGTTCGCTTTATGTTACAGGTTAAGACATACTTAAGTATTACTTAGATAGGTCCTAAGATTGTGCCTAAACCGTACTTACGACCCTACTTAAGTCAAAAACTTAGCAAGCTTTATGTTACGAGCCCCAGGAAAAAAAAAATCTATTCACTATTTATTCAACCGAGCCCCTCCCTAGCACCAGAGCCACTGACCTTGGGGCTATGCATTTCATAGTATTAATAAAGGGCTCAATGCTTATCACAATCATGTCAATAGTTTGTCTGCTCGATATCGAGTACAGAAGTAGATTTTTTAAGTATTAATTTAACTCCCTTCCCCGCAGTAACGCATTTTACAAGTAACGCTTGTACTATTTCCTACATGTATTTCTAACACAAATTAGGCATATACTGTTTCCCCGCAATCACGCATATTCACGCACTTTAAACAATTCATTTAATATTTCATTTAATGCCAATTTCCTTCTATTTTATACTTAGTAAAATCTCATAAAATAAAAAAAGTTATTTTTTTTCTTATTAAAATATTACGTCATAATAGTATTTACGCTAAACTTTAGTGAAACTTGTACCGCGCTATAAAGTGCTTGCAGGGAAATGGTATTGTCATATTTCTATGACGTGCATACTAAATGTATGTAGCATAACAGTACATTAAGTTGTAAAGAATTAAGCGGTTGTGGACCGTCCTAACGCCCAAGGTACTGGAACCAAGAAAATCCATTTTTTTCCCTTCGCCCTTAGATGATTTAAACCAAAATTACTTGAAATTCGGAGTAGGAAATGAAAACAAACCAGATAGCAACATGTCACTTGAGTGACTCAGTGGAGCTTAATATTTTTAGCGAATATGTTGACAGCCGTGAGTATCTGTCATAAACTGCATTTGACAATCACTGGAATAAAACGCCTTTCACTTGAGATTATACCACATTAAATTTACGTATTATATGTATATAAGGCTTCTTTAGAGTGTCAAATCAAACTGAGGATTCAATTAAGTTCTCGACGGAAGATTCAATTTTAGCGTCAATAGATATACACTTCTCCTTTATCTTGTCCTAAACTGTTAAATGAGGGATGATGGATAGCATGAAGAAGGATTTTTTTTTTATCACCAACATTTGTCTTGTATCTTTTTTTATTAGATTTATATAATTCCTTGGTTTGTTCATTTGATGGTAGTTAATTGTGTTAAAAATCGATAACCTGTTCTGAAAGAATTATAAATAATAATAGAATAATTCGGCTGATTGGTAAATTACATTTGCCAAGCTTTTTGGGTAGGAAAGATACTCCTTATCAAAAAGTGTGAGGCTCAGTTCAGTACATCTGCACATTTTTTTATATGCAAGTCTGCAAGTTAAGGAACTTGTAATTTTTTCTGCACTACTTTCTTCTCTTACAGATTCTAAAAATAATTAGTGGGATGTAATTCAATGTAATGTCTTTCTCTACCTTTGAAACAGAGTTGGATTGGATAAAGTAACGCGCTTAATTGTCATTGTGTGTGTGCGTGTAACTGTTACTTTAACTTTGTGAAAAAACAGGAGTAACATAATTTTGGATCTCGATGTCGAAGACTGTCCTGATTTATATATATGCTTTGTACGATAGATGCACTACCTTACGGTGTCCTTGTGAAATAAATATATTTGTCTGTTCCCCTCTTATGTTTCACTTCAAAGAAAATAGATTCTTTGTTTACTTCTATAATTATTTTTCATGGTATCCGTGTAGAGAAAATGACGTACTCATATGCATTACTTATTCTTTCTTAAACTGAAATACTTTGTACATCTTTTATTCATGTTTAATAACGTAAATATTGATTCACAGCAACACATAAAGAACAAGTATCTTAAAAGCAGGCACGTAGCATCGTTTTTGAAAGTGGGGGGCCAACCTGCGAAATTTTTTTTACTTACCTAAAAAAAAAAGTTGACAAGCAAAAAAAAAAAAAAAAAAAAACCTAAATTGAACATTTCCCAAACTCGAAAATCCTATTTCGTGGGGGGGTAGTGGCCAACTTTTTTCAAGAAAAACTTACTTTCACTTTCATTTTTTTCCTATATTTTCTTTCAATGTATATACTGTTGTAGAGAGTGGGGGGGCCAACCACCTTTTCAAGACATTTTCTATAGTAAAGGTAATGTTGGGAGAAAAAGTGGGGGGGCCAGGCCCCCCCTGGCCCCCCCTGGTACTACGTGCCTGAAAAGTGTTTATTCGTCTCACATAACATTGTTAATGGTGAAAGCCAGGAGACATGCAGAAATTCAAATTTCTGTATTCCTTATATATCTTGTTCAATATAATTTTATGTTGCAGAGGAAATCTCAAAGAAAGTTTTTCTTCATTTCAACATGGATACAGATTACTTAACAGAGGGATTAAATCTTACACAAAATACAGTATTTAAGACTGTGTTACGGAATGCCTAAGGACTTCCAGGTGTAGATCGGTGAATTATTCTAAAGGAGCACATTTTTGTGAAATTAACTTTCAAATTCACACTATTGAGCCAGACATGTACAGGCAAACTCCGGGCTGGATATACACAGCGATAGAGAGATGGAATAAGGTAAATCTATATTCCTTAACGTTAAAATTTGACGATTTCAGAACTTTTTTTATTACACATACCAGCAAAAAAAATGCTCATCGAAATGTGATTTTGTTATTAAACATGTATGTGTTTCTTTATTGTTGACCTTATCTAAATTGTTGTACATGTATACGTCCTCTTATCATTTTGATTTTTTTCTTTAATACACCTATTAATATGTTTCTTTGGGGGGGTCTTGAGTGCGTTTCAATTTATTTTAAACATTATAATTTATTTTTTCCTTGTTGCGATAATTCAGCTCAATTGTTATGAATTTCCAGGATCTCGTACGTTCTTGCTCGTCGTCATTCTGCGCACTCAACGAAAAATGCATCCTTCAACCTTTTGGTGAATTTCGATGCGTTTTCTCAGGTAAAATCTCGATTATAAATTTTACTTTTTTTTATCTTGATCGCACTGGAATGAAATGGTCAAGGCCATAATACATATATACCCTCTGGTCATGAACAATATCGACACTAATTGGAGATTATATTATGTAATTAATTTTTCCGACCATTTCAGCAGTTTTAATGTAAAAAAAACAATAACGCAGAACTAGCAAATTTTACATCTTTCTCAAAGATATACCTATTAAAAGAATATTGTATTGTCCAAAGATGCCTGTACAAAGCTGCAATCTCTGATTATCATTGAAAAAATGTCAAGAAATTGGCCCGTTTTTTTTCATTTAGTGAGCTCATTGCTCACAGTACTTCTAGTTTCTATTTGAAAAAAAAAACAAGAGGCCCACGGGCCTTATAGGTCACCTGAGTATTATGTTACAACTTTCAAACAAATAAATTTGGTTCGTGTTTTAAACCAGAGGCCAGGAAATTCACAATTCACAATTTTGAAGGAGGCACCATTCCTTATCATAATTATTAACTTACCATGCTTTCTCTATTTACTTAATACACAGGGGTAGATCAGAGTAACAAAGAGAAAATGCACTTGCACTTTATACCCAGTTGTGCAATTCACACCACTGACCCATTGCCCACATATTTCAAAATTTTGGAAATTTTATCATAAAATGGTTGATTAATACCAAAGAGCTGATTTCAAAGCATTTATTTATTTTCAGACTATGTACCCCCCTCCCCCCGACCCAGGTGGCATAAAAAAACACTTTGTTAGATGCACCGTTCTTTATCATAAATATATATACTTGAATCATTGGCATAAAACCATGAAGCAAAGGAAAATATTTTCAAAGAATTAATGTATTTTACTATATAATCAATAGAACCCCGCCCTATCACCAAAACCCCAAACCCTGGGTCATAAAATTCAATATTTTGGAAGAGGCATTCTTGCTAATCATAACGATGTGCTAAGTTAGTGTATTTAATACCCAGAAACAGAGAAGAGGATTTTCAAAGAATTAATGCATTTTCACTATATGATCAATAGAGCCCCGCCCTAACACCAGAACCCCATAAAATTAACAATTTTGAAAGAGGCACTATGCTTATCATAACGATGTGCTTAGTAAGTTTTTTTAATACCCAGAAGCAGAGAAGATTTTCAAATAATAAATGAATTTTCACTATATAGATGCTTAATACCAAATTTGGTTAAAATTGTTAGAGTGGTTTCAGAGAAGAAGCTGAAAATGTTCAAATGTTAACGGACGAAAACAGAGAAAAATGTCACCAGGGCTTACCCAGTTGACCTAAAAATTATAATACTCAAGATAAATCAAAATAAAGTTAACCTTTTAAAGGATACAAACTTAAATGTTTTATTTCTTGTTTTCGTTCAAACTCTGCCTTATCATGGGGTTGCCATAGGTATGTATGCATGTATAACTGCCAAACTATTGTAATAAGTAATTCTGTTTCAAATATTTTCACAGAGAAACAAATCGAAGTAACCTTGCGTAAAAGTGCGCTTAAATCTTTAATAAAAGACATCAGTTTTAACACTTTGAAGTATTCTTTCCAAAGTGCTGAATTCCTTTTAATCGCTGACTTCATGAATAATGATGAACCTTTGGAAATAAATAACATGAAAGGGTATACTGTGTTTCATCAATTTTCGTTGGGATCAATTTTCCTGGATTATGTAAAACAGACATTTTCGAGGATACGTAATTTCGTGGACAAAGGCATTGCGTATACAAATGAATGTCATATTTCGTAATTCAATGAACATTTGAATTCGTGGATCTGCTTAACAACGAAATCCACGAAAATTGGTGCTCAACGAATATTGATGAAACCACAGTAATTATCAAGCCGTCAGCACATTCTCTTTGGAAATTTGTTATTTGATTTAATTATTTAGAGCATGGAAGTACATACCTTGAACATAAGGGATATGGGCAATGACGCTCACCTGAGTTACTTTGGTCACGCTGTTTTTTAACAAGATCTCTCCTTGTAATACCATAAGTGTATGATATTTGGCGAATACGATATTTAGCGGAAATTATTTAATAATTAATTAATAACAAGTTAGCGTATATTTGATTAAAGGTTATCTGAATGTGCTAGAAATAACATAATATATACAAGGCATTTTACGGTTAACTTGATTTAGCGGACTCTGCTTTTCACCAAAATTGCTAAATAGAATCAATCCCTTAATATAATATATTAACAGTACCTTCCACACCCTGGGGGTCAAAATTTTGAATAACGTAGAAAATACTCTTTCACAAAATGATTCCACATACTTTTCAGTCAAAAAAAATGTTATAAAGAATTATACAAAATGTTATTTTCACAACTTTAGGTCTAGTTTGTTATTTTGTTCTCTTTACAGACTGTGGGATTCTGAACGTACAGAATACTTCGTGGAATGTCCAGGACTGGGATGGAATAGGAATCTATCAACAATTTCACATCAAATGCGCTGATTCCCAGCTTCAGCGAGGATCCGGAAGGTTTTTGTGTCTTGAGAATGGGACATGGAAATCGGACCTTATTTGTCTAGGTTTTTAGTGTACATGTACTATATAAATATTATTAATATTTATCATTGGGTTCACGATCAGGCTCGTGCTGCATTTTATTAATGTTCCAAACGAGGTTGTCATTTAAAAAAAAATTATTAATTTACTCTTATGAGTAAAGTCTTTCATTTTTATCAAATATACCTTATTGTACTTGATTTTTGTCCGACGTTTTCATGCATCAATTGATGCATACAAAATTGTTCGTTAAGGTATATAAACTATACATTCACCTATTTTGTGACTTAAGTTTTGATAAAATGACTCATAGTGGAAGAGAATGTCCATTGAGCTTCTTCATTTTTAAAAAGCATAAATTCGCCAGTCAATTAGATTTATGCAAAAGCATAAAATTTGAAAACATTAAAATTTCTAATGCAAATGTGTGTATCATTTTGGCTCCTGGTATATATTATGTTTATATATATATATATTTATTAACCGTAGGTGAAAAATTGTCTAACTGTCACAAAATAAGTTTAAGTAATGTTACAGAATGAAACATATCGATCCAGAAAATTAACGAAAAACTTGCATCAT
>PRKT01002327.1:5000-25465 GCA_003671525.1 Saccostrea glomerata | reverse complement strand
TCTCCAGTATAGATATTGCAATTCAGATCACTTTAATTGCTGGGGTTATTAAAAACATTTGAAACCGACAAATGATTTTAAAGAAATGCACACTTTCAAAATGTTTAATTTTATGCGGCCAGGGTTTATATAAATATTAGTTACTATCATATATTATTATTGTTCATTTTTGAAGATTAGTTTATACATTGTATGATGTTATGATTTTTATTACATATTTTATGATATTATGTATGTTTATATACTTACCTCGACTGAAATAGTTTCCTTAAAATAAAACCTGTTTGATTCAAATTTATTGCAAATACTAGTAAATGAATAATTCTGAAGTGCAAGTAAGAGATTCTGACCAAACTTTTCTTTAAAAATGACGAATGGCATACTCTAAACGCTGAGGTTTTAATTTTTTCTCATGTGTATTTCATATCACGAGGCCTACGTTTGGGTCCTTTAATTTGACTCTTCGATCTTGGAATAAGATCAATTTTTTAATTAACCTTCGTCATAACTTTTTAACGGTTAGTGCTTTGATTTCATGGTTCACATATATATATTCATTGATACAAGTCTTTTCTTTGGGTAAGTGGGGTTATGAACAAAATGTTCAAAATACAGATAAATCTAAGAATTTAAAGGACGTAATTACTAATTAGTCTATTACCCGGTAATGTAAAAACTAATTAACTATCTAAACATCTATTGTTATTTGCAAGTGGGAGTAGGTATAATTGAATTTTTTAAAAAGTGGGAATAGGTAGAATAGGTAGGAATATAGGGATAGGGATAGGTAGATAGGTGGGGAATACCTTAAACCAGGAAGTATAATTAAAAATATCTCATAGTAAACACAGGTGTTACGTGTCTTGGTGATAAGGGGGCGGTAGGCTGATCGACCACCATTGCTGTGTGATATTTCAGGTAAATGTTTTAGGGCTTTTCCATGACAATAAGAATAATTTTCCTGTATTATGTGCATATATATTCGTGAGTTTTCGTCATGTCCTAGATGAGATTCTCTTCTTCAGGCACGTCGTTTCGTTTATAAAAGTGGGGTGTATGTAAGGGGGGGGGGGGTTCAAATAAAGTATTTGATAAATTTCCTGAAATCTTTGACAAGTAATTTATGGAAAAACTAAACGTATTCCACTTTTAATTAAATTTTACCATGTCAATGATCGATTTGACTTTACTGCAACAAAAAGTTGGACACCCAGCCTTTCAATAAACTTTTTCAACAACAGTAGGTTATAGTTACAACAAGAGGCCAATAGATGGGCCACATCGCTCGCATGAGCACAGAGGCTTGATTCCTATATACTCAAGTAAAACGTTTGTACTCATCTGCCGTTTTATTGGTTTTTTAAATTCATTGATTTTAAAAAATTGTGAAAAAAGGTCACGTGACTCAGAGAGGTAAAGACGTGTTTTCTACCCTCTGTGTTCTTTTGACAATTTTCTGGGAAATTCTCAGTGTTTTCCGGAATTTTTTGTGTATAGTGATATGTATATGTGATATCTACTGTCAGGAAAATTTATTGTGATATTTCAGTGTCTTTGGATGTGAAAATCTTGTAAATAATCTGACTACATGTGTTTGCCTTGTGCGTGAGTATCTACTCACTCACTGTTAGAGACCTAATTCATACAGGTGATTTTCAGTGTTCTACAGTAAACAGCCAAACATGGGTGACAAGCGATTAATTAAACCAGTCTACCTAAGAAATAGGGATATACAAATAAACAAAAAGGAACCAATATCCGACTATGCCCTCGCCTGTGCTGTAAACACTGTGGCTTCCGATGTTATCTGTGTCCAAAGAGATCGCGATCTATGGCGAATTTATGTCGCATCTATGGAGAGCAGAAATCTTCTCGTCTCTAACGGATTCACCCTAAACAACATCAGTGTCTCCGTTTTTGACACTAACCCTTTCTCTGCAGGGACCGAAAAACCGGAAGAAGAGGTTGTAAGGGTTACAGTCAGGGGAGTTCCTCTTTCTGTAGAGGATTCGTGTGTTATAAATATGCTAGAAAAGCTTGGAGCTGAGCTTACGTCTGAAATTAAATATGAGAAAATCCGCAACCCCACCACCCTAAAAATGACAGAAATTCTAAATGGTAACCGTTTTCTGTATATGAAACCAATGCTTAATGGCAAATTCCTCCCAAAGAACAGTGAATGTGCTGGGCTTAGATGCACCATTTCACATCGGGGACAACCAGCAAAAAAGCAATCCTTGAGGTGCACAAATTGTTGGGGCGAAGATCATACTCGATTCAATTGTGAGTACGAAACTTGCTGCAAGATCTGTAAGCAGCCTGGTCACACTCCAGGAGACCCAAAATGTTCAAGCTTTGATAGTGGCGAGAAAAACATCATCGCTTTCAGCGGAAAGGATGACATTCTTTCCAACTTCTATCCTTGCGATATCAACATCTTTGGAATATCGCATGCTTCTGCCGAGCATGCATTCCAGTACAGTAAGGCTATGCGGTCTGGAGACGTCGTCAATGCCTCCGCTGTGCGCAATGCTACCACCGCTTTAGAGGCTAAACGTATCGGAGCTAAGGTTACCACATCTGATGATTGGTTGCTTCAGCGTGACGAAGTCATGAAGGAAATTCTGGAGACAAAATTCGACCAAGTCCTGGAATTCAAAGAAAGCGTCCTTAAATCCAGCGAATCAACCCTATTCGTAGAAGCAGCGTATGATGATTACTGGGGATCAGGGCTGGACAAACGTGGCACCAACAACTCTTCTGTCACCTCCTGGCCGGGAAAAAACGTCATGGGACGCATTGTTACCAGCATTGCCAGATCAAAACGTGAGCGCGCCTTGCCTCAACGCAACCAGCCATCTCGACGCGGCAGAACAGGTAGTGTGACAAAATAACTATCAAGAAAGCTTCTCCAGAATCACCATATCCATTCAAATAGTTACTGAAAGTTTGCATGAATTTTTTAAATGTTTATTCATTAAACTGTAGAGGCCTTAACTCTACAGAAAAAAGAACTAAATTATATACTTGGTTATCTGACATAAAAGCTGATATTATATTATTACAGGAAACACATTTCATTGAAAAATATGAGGCATGCTATAATGCAAGATGGTTTGGTACTAGTATACACAACTTTTCTGACTCGCAATATAGTAGAGGAACTTCAGTATTATTTAGAAAAGGTTTAAATTTTGAAATATTAGATATTCATAAGTCTTTTGATGGAAGAATGATTCTTATTAACTCAATTTTGGAAGAAAAAACGCTTACAATAATAAATATATATGCACCAAATAATCAAGCAGAGCGAAAGTCCTTTTTTGATAAAATCAATAAATGGATAGCCAAACATTCTTGTAATACTGACAACATTATTTTAGCAGGAGATTTTAATTGTAATTTAGAAAAGACTGACGACTCTAGTATTAAAAACTTCAAAAAATTATTAAACAACAATAATTTGAAAGACCTTTGGCGTGACCTAAGGTCACATGATTTAGGATACACTTGGTGCAATGGGGAAAACGTACCCACAAGCAGAATCGATTATTTTCTTATATCAAAATCCCTAATATTTCCAGTTGAATATATAATCCTCCGAGAAGTACCTGGGTTACATTCAGGGGGAACAAGAATGTCAGATCACAAATGTATTAAGGTTAACTTTGACATTAATTTGAATATAAGAGGTCCCGGATATTGGAAATTCAATGCCTCACTTCTACAAGATAATATTTTTGTAAAAGAAATGAGGAATATTATTAAAGATTTTAAACCAAACGAAAATGCTCAAGCATCTTGGGAGGCATTAAAAATTAAAATAAAAGATTACTCTATAAAATATAGTAAAACTGTTAGTAAATCATGTAAACGTCAAATCATTCATCTAGAAAATGAAATAGCAACTATGGAGAAATCAAACTCAAATGATATCGATATGAACAGAAAAAGAAAATTAGAATCCGAACTAAAAGAACTGATCAATAAAAAAGCCAAGGGTGCCCAAATTAGATCTCGTGCGAAGTGGATTGATGAAGGAGAAACAAACTCCTCATTTTTCCTTAAACTTGAATCAAATCATCAAAATAATAATACTATAAAGCGTATAAAAAATGGTGACCATATAACTACTAATAGCGGTGATATCTTAGGGGAAATGTGTGATTTTTATATTAAATTGTATAAATCATCAAATATTGATAATAACGATATCAAAACTTACTTGGAAGCAACTAACATAACTCAGGTAGTTCATGATAAACAGAAAATAGAATTAGATGAATTTCCGACAATGAAAGAATGTGATGAAGCGGTTAAAATGTTGAAATCAAATAAATCGCCAGGCCTTGATGGGTTACCAGGTGAATTTTATCAAACCTTCTGGAATGAACTAAAGCCGCATTTTTACAATAATCTAATATACACTTTTAACAACAAATGCATGACTTTCTCTCAACGTCTATCTTTAATTACGCTTATTCATAAAAAGGGGGATAAATCAGACCTAGCAAACTATCGACCAATAAGTCTCACAAATACTGATTATAAGATATTAGCGATTATACTAGCTAATAGACTTCAAAGAGTAATAGATCTACTAATTAGTAAACATCAGTCTGCATATATAAAAGGAAGATATATAGGAACAAATGCAAGAACAATTTTAGATATATTTGAATATTGTGAAAATAAAAATTACGATGGAATTCTACTTTTCTTAGATTTTCAAAAAGCTTTTGATTCAGTAGAGTGGAATTTCATTTTTGAAACATTGAAACGTTTTAACTTCGGGGAAAATTTTCTTCAGTGGATTTCAATTTTGTATAAAGAACCAATCTTTAAACTTAAAAATTATGGATGGGTTTCTAAAACGTGCAAAATGGAAAGGGGCATAAGACAAGGATGTCCTATTTCTTCGATGATCTTCCTATTTGTGGTAGAAATTTTATCAATAAAGATAATGTCTGACAATCAAATTATTGGATTTAAAACTCCTAAGATGTCAACTGATATTAAAATGATACAACACGCTGATGATGCTACATTAGCACTCCGCGATAAAGAATCATTTAAACAAGCAATTACATGTATAAATAACTTTGGAAATATATCTGGGTTAACTCTTAATATTAGTAAAACTGAATGCATGTTACTAGGCAATCTGAAGGATACAGCTCATAACATAAATGGGATAAAAGTTAACAAAGAATGTATTAAGGTTTTAGGAATTCACGTAGGTCATAATATAGAGAAATGTATAGAGAAAAATTGGGGAAACAGAATTAAAGAGCTCGAAAGACTTTTTGAATCATGGAAAAAAAGAAAATTAACTATATTTGGAAAAACTTGCATCATTAATAACCTTGCTGTATCCAAATTAATTTACAATCTCTCACTCTTGCCATGCCCTAGTGCTGACATCATGAAAAATATAAACAAAATTATATTTAACTTTATTTGGAATAAGAGAGACAGAATAAAACGAAAAACTTTAATAGGAGACATAGAGCAGGGTGGTATAGGAGTTGTGGATTTAGAGTCTAAAGCGAAAGCAATTAAATGTGCTTGGATTTCCAAGTTGATATCTAACGAAAACAACAATATTAAAATCTTTCTAGAAAACTTTAATTTAAGAAAGCAAGATATTATCTATATGTTACACACAAATGAATTAGCATTAAACAATCACAATATACTTAAGCGTCTTCCGATATTTTATAGAGAAATTTTTGAAGCTTTTAATGAATGTAAGAGCTCAATAGAAATAAGTAAAATGACTACACCAGACTTTTTGAAACAATCTATATGGGGAAACAAGATTTTTAATTACAAAAATAAGGAAATTTTCTTTGAAAACTGGTATGACGCTGGAATTTTATATGTAAAGGATATTGTGGATGAAAATGGTTTAAGGCCACTTGAATACTTTTCAAATTTACTTGTTAAAAAGAATAATTTATATTGTGAATACTTGACATTAAAGAATATTTTTCAGAAATACATGAAGCAGTTCGATTTCAGCTTATCAAAATATACAAATATTAGAAATACGTACTTTTTCCTTTTTAACGATAATCAATATCACTGCATCAAAGATAATAAATGCAAGTTCTACTATGAAATTTTTAAAAACAAAAAATTTGTAAAACCATGCTACATCAATAAATACAAAAAAGAATTCGGTATCCAAAGTCAATATTTTTCTAAAATATATTTTTCCAAAATTGTCAAAGCTTTTGACAAAAAAATTTCTGATTTTAACTACAGAATTCTTAACAATCTTCTTAATAATAGGAGTTACTTAAGCAAATGGAATGACATATCTAATCTGTGTCCATATTGTAAGGAAAGTGTTGAAACAAACAAACACTTAATATACGAATGTCAAAACGTGAAAAGAATATGTAAATACTGTCAGTGAAATTTTAAAATTTAATATATCATGGAAACTTATAGTTGTAGGATTCTACAATGAAGTTAACGAAAATACACTATTATCAAATAATCTTATATCATTTATAGCCCTTAGAATATATAAATACAAAATGATGTGTAGACTAGAAGAAATAGCTGAATCCCCATCAGCAATTCTTTGTCATGTTAAAAAATCCTTAAGTATGTTTTATTGTGCTCTTAAAAGATCAAAATATAAGAACTGGAAAATAAATATATTTAAAAATATTGAAGAAAATTTGTGATACAAATTATTTAATTGATCAATTTCTATGCATTTACATATGAATTTATGTTTAGTATCTATAAGATGTGTTTATGTCATATAACATTTTCTGTATTATATATATAGAATACAATATTTAAAGAGAAAAAAAAATCAAATTTGTCTGGAAAAAAAATTGATACCATCTTTACATCCAAAGGTGACCTGGCCTTTGGAGTGTATAATTGTAGGGGGACTTTTGGACTTGTTGCGTTGGTGCCCCCTACGAATATTTATTGTAAAATTGCTGTAGTTTGATATACATAAATGTACTTTAAACAAACATGAAATATGAAGGAAACATTTATTTTTGTACTCATAAAATGTGAACTGTCAAAAAAAAAAAAAATTCATTTGATTTAGTAGATACAATAAAATGGGAGGGGGGTCTAAGTGTATTTAGTTTGAAAGGTAAATTGCTTACAATGTATCGTAATATGTATCAAGATAGGAGGTCATGTGTACGGTGTGCAGACACTTCATCAGAATTCTTTAAATGTAAAACGGGTCTTTTTACAAGGGGAAGTATTATACCCAATACTATTTTCCCTGTATGTGAATGATTTTGAAATAGATTTTTATCAAAGGGCATAAATCTATTACAAATATTAGAATTAAATCTGTTTGTACGAATTTATGCTGCTGACATGGTATATATAATTTTTACAGAAAGTTGAGATGAATTACAATCCATGTTAAATACAAAAAATACTTGTGCTACCAAATGGGATCTAACAATAAATGTTGAAAAGACTAAAATTATTATACCCCCAGCTTGAAAAGCAAAAGGGTATATAGTAATCGTTATGTCCGTCCGTCCGTGTGTACGTCCGTCTGTTACGTTTTTGGGTACCCATTTCTTATCCACAATTCCTCTCATACCACTGAATGAAATTTAATGAAACTTTCACAGAATCTTTATTATTATGTCGCCCCGAACGATTCCGATTGTACGCATGTTTTTGTTCTCCAGGCTGTTTCTCGGAGATGGCTGGGGCAATCTTCCTGAAAATTTCCTCAAAGGAGGATCCCTGGTTGTAGTTGTGTTGTGTGGTCATTCAGTTTCAAAATAGCTACCGTTGCCATGGAAACCTGCAAATAGCGACGAATTTTGTCCGCGAGTGTTCTCTCTGGTCCCTTGAATATTCTTCATGAAATTTTATTTATGTAATGATTAGTATCTGTAATTGTGCTCATTGGATTTAAAAATTGCAAATTGTCAATAGTTTCCATGGAAACAGGGGAAAAGTGAAAATTCTTTAACTTTGATTTTTAAATCAAAGTACTGAAAGTACTGATAGGACTGATACAAATTAATGGTTGTCTAAGCTTAGCTAATGGGTATTGTTTAAGTGATACAAAAAAATGAAAGTCTTGTCCAGTTCGAGGCGACATGTTTACGCTATTGCTTGCAACAGCAGACTTTCTAGTTACATATTGCCATTGTGCACCTCCTATTTTACTTTTTGATCCGACACATATTTTGGATTTCCCAAAGTAAAATATGGACACTGCCATTATATTCATGTGGGAGGCGGGGGTATTATTTAGTGAGCGCATTGCTCACAGTACCTCTAGATATATATTTAGAATTGAAGAAAAAATAAGTCACAATGAAACATAGGATTTGAATAGAGAACCTACTGAGATTGTTGCTGTTGACAAATCAATTTTTACACAGATAATATTGACTATATTTGACAGAATTTTTTTCAAATTCTTCAATCTCCGTACGATAATGAGGACACCCCCTTTTTAAGCGCTAAACGCATGCGCAAAGCGCTTCTTAGGTAGGCATCGAAAATTTCCATGGTCTTTTTATCAACGCCCCCTATCGATCATGTTTATCTCTTATCAACACCCCCTACCGAGCCTATGTTTTTTTGTTTTTTAAAAACATGTTTGATAACAGAGAATATCTAAGTCATTCTTCGATTGATAATTCTTTTCACCGATGAATTGATAATACTATATCAACATGGTGCATATTAAGAAGTACTGGTAAACACCAGTTATGTCACAAATCTTATTTCTGCAGTGTAATTCGAAAAAGTTAATACAATTACCTTAAAAAGATTTAATGCGCACGTATTTTTAAAAGTCTCATTAAAATTTCAATGAGAATTTAAAAATCAAATTGGAATCTATTAGTAGTACATGTACAATTCCATAAAAAATATTTAACTAGGTTCTATATACATGTATAGTTTGAAAGTTTTTCATTTTGTATATTCATTTCCTAATTTTTCACGCCATCTTCTGGGCCTTTATTTCAAACAATGTAAATACAAACGAGCCTTTTTATTATCACACTTGCATCATGCAGAGGGCTATCAATGATAATGATTTCACAGCATCTAATTATCCATAAGTAGCACAAATTTTAAACTTGAACACATACATATAGACAGTCTACTTTATACTTAATTAATTTGTAGTCTT
Organism: Saccostrea glomerata; assembly: GCA_003671525.1. NCBI lineage: Eukaryota > Metazoa > Mollusca > Bivalvia > Ostreida > Ostreidae > Saccostrea > Saccostrea glomerata. The sequence goes on along the minus strand of PRKT01002327.1, from coordinate 16,302 downwards.
TACCTGTAACAAAATATTTTGATGCAAAAAATTTCTTTAAACTGAACGCTTGGGTGTTGTGGCTATTTCATTCTTGTCAGCATGTTTTACATGGTAGTGAAAAAAACTGAAAAATTTGAAAGTATTTCCGCCTAAATGAGTCAAAGGAAAATACGAATTTTATTATGATATATTTTTATTTCTAAGTAGAAGAGTATGTTGCAACCACTATTGAAATAGTTGTATCAATAGTGGTTGAGAGTGCATTTCAATAACAAACAAAGTTAGTTACTAATATTGAAATACAACCACTAATAAAATAATTATATCAATAGTGGTTGAGAGTGTATTTCAATAACGAACAAAGTTAGTTACCAATATTGAAATACAATCACTATTGAAATAATTAAATCAATAGTGGTTGAGAGTGCATTTCAATAACAAACAAAGTTAGTTACCAATATTGAAATAAAACCACTATTGAAATAATTATATCAATTGTGGTTGAGAGTGCATTTCAATAACAAACAAAGTTAGTTACAAATATTGAAATACAACCACTATTTAAATAATTATATCAATAGTGGTTGAGAGTGTATTTCAATAAAGAACATAGGTAATTACCACTATTGAAATACGACCACTATTGATATAATTATTTCTATAGTGGTTGAAAGTACATTTCATTAACAAACAATGTATGCAACCACTATTGAAATATGACCACTATTGAAATAAATCCTTCAATAGTGGTTGAGAGTGCATTTCAATTACAAACATAGTATGCATTCACTTTTGAAATACGACCATTATTTCAATAGTGGTTGAGAGTGCGTTCTAATACCAATTGACATAAGTTGCAACCACTGTTGAATTGATGTTTACTTTTTTGTAGAAATTTCAATTAATACAGGGAAACTGTATTATACTGACTGACCTATAATTCAACATGTATGCAAATGTTATAAGCAAGTTCCTGCTGATCATGAATCTGGCCGAATCGAAATGAAGGAAGAAGTATTTTTGATAAAAAGAATTTAGTATAGAACTAAATTGTTGCTTATATTCATGGGATTACCTGTACTACAAATACGGATAGTAAAGCCAATGTCTACTCGTCAAGACATTAAAAAACAAAGTTTCTAGGGAATTAAAAAAAAGTCACTCCCAAGTAGTCGTAATTTTAATAGTTAAGTCAATAAATGAATTAAAAATGTTGGAGAAGATAAAGAACCATTAATCCTTGTATTTTTTAATAGTCAAGTAAATTCAATAAGTCTTGCAATGTGGTTTTAGTATAAATTATCAGCAACTATGGACATAATTATTTAAATCACTTTTAAAATAAATATTTCAATACTATTGCAAACTTTATTTCAAATGTGAGCATTATTTCAATAATGGTTGTAATGTATTAAAATGAACTCTCATCAACTATTGAACTAATTCTTTCAATAATGGTCATATTTCAATAGTGGTTGAAACCTATGGTCATATTGAAATGCACACTCACCCACTTTTGAAAAAAATATTTCAATAGTGGTTGTATTTCAATAGTGGTTATTTACCTGTGTTTGTTATTAAAATGCACTCTCAACCACTATTGATATAATTATTTCAATAGTGGTTGTATTTCAATAGTGGATATTACCTATGTTTATTATTGAAATGCACCCTCAACCACTATTGATATAATTATTTCAATAGTGGTTGTATTTCAATAATAATGATTGTTTTTTTTATATAGCGCTTTTCTAGCATGAATGCTACTTAAAACGCTTAACAATACATTATTACCCCAGCAGACCTTAACAATCCAGAATCTTTCTTAGTGCAAGCTGCCGTTATCAGCGCTGGTTTGAACATATTTTATTGTTTTGATGTTATAACAAAAGGATTGGACACAAGTTCTTAAAAACTTAGAACGTCCTCTCCTTGAAATAACGTTCTAGTTTATATCAGCGCTAGAACATTAACATTCTGACAATATCTTTAACTGTCTATAGCCAGGTACCCCTTTTACACTTGGGTGGAGTGAGGAAATTCTTGTAAAGTGCCTTTCCCAAGGACACAATGTCGGCTTGTCGCGACCAGGATTCGAACTCACAACCTTTCGGTTTGGAGTCCGGCACCTTAACCACTGGACTACCGACTTACTATGTTTGTTATTGAAATGCACTCTCAACCACTATTGATATAATTATTTCAATAGTGGTTGTATTTCAATAGTGGTAATTAACAATGTTTGTTATTGAAATGCACTCTCAACCACTATTGATATAATTATTTCAATAGTGGTTGTTTTTCAATAGTGGTTATTAACAATGTTTGTTATTGAAATGCACTTTCAACCACTATTGATATAATTATTTCAATAGTGGTCGTTATTTCAATAGTGATTGCAACATAGCAATGTAATGAAAAAAGAAGTAAAGTCTCTGGGGATTTTTGTTACATGTTGATAGCAACATGCTGCACGATGAGGGATTGGTATCACAATGTGAAATATTGAAAAAAAAATTGTTTTGTTATTCAACTGTATCATATTCAATACAAAATTTAAAAGTTCAATTTTTATTCTTTATTTGTATACCCAGTAACTTTTATTGATTGCGTGTATATATTACTATTTCCCATGCTAAGATTTTTTGTTTGTAAAACCGTTTATATAAAAATTATGAACTTTATAAATATCTATGAAGAGGAGAAGAATTGGAATAACTAAAAAAAGTTCAAACAAAATATTAAACTATTTTCAAAATCTTTTATTCATAATCCTAATAATACTTAATAATATAAAAATAATACCTCATTTCTCCCTGTGCACTTTCAAACACAACTGCCAATAGATCGATCACCTATGCGGCCGTTAATAACAAAGAAAGGCACGGTCGCCGACAATCAATTTTGAATTTCAGTAAGTACGAATAATAATCTTGAGAGCAGAATTATTAATTTTTCAAAATTGCACTAGAAGGTTTTGTGTTCTCCACTTTACGTTCAAGATAAGGATATCAGCAACATCTTAGGCGTTCAAAATTTGCCCCCCCCAAAAAAAACCCACAGCTTTCCAGCTAATGTAGAGCTATATACATAATCTGAAATGAGATGAGTCAGAAGTAAAAAATCGGACTGTAACATTGATATAAATTTGATTTTATCGCAGAAACCTGGACCCACAATGCAAAACAAGTAATCTTTTTCTTCGGACTTGTAACTATGGTGCGGAAAACAAAGAAGGTTATGAAAGTAACTCACTTGCTTTAAAAAATTGAACAGAGATAGTAAATTAGATTCTCTTTGTTTTTTTTTTGTTTTTTTTTTTGCATATTTAAAGACTATGTTATAGTAATACAACTTACATTCGATGTTTTTTAATGTAACAGTCAAGGCAATCAAGAGCTGCGTTTATTTCAATTAAACAACTGAGTTCGCCGCCCCCTCCCTTTACAGCTGCCCCGTTAGCCCCCCCCCCCCACACACACACTTTTACAGCTGCCCCGTCAAAATATTACATGAACTTATTCCAATGCAATAAGGGATTTAAATTCTAATAAATTTCAAATTCAACCCATGCTTAGCGCTTTCCAGTACTTTCAGTACTTTGATTTACTAACTTTATACATAGTTAGCGAAATGTTTGTCTATTGTTCTCTTTTTAACAGTAGTTGTATATTTGCATGAGTAATGTTGTGTTAAAAGGAGATTAATAGACAAACATACGCTCATGGTTTAAAAGAGAAAAAATGCTCCTTCTTACACTCGCTCACCTCTCATACATATGTAATGTTCAATCAAGGGCAGGTAAGTGTAAATTACCTGTATTTTGAAACACTATGCACCCGGCGCCAACAAAGCTCGCAAAGGATATTTTAGCATAAAGGTCACAGTCAAGGTCACAATGTCATTGACACTGGTGTCATTTAAAATTGAAAGAACTTAATTAGTGGAGTATTCAAAATTCATACTACATATAAAGTCTCTATCTCTTATGGTTCAAAAGTTATTGCGAAGGTTCAAAAGGTTTTTTCTAGCATATAGGTCAAAGTAAAGGTCACAAGGCATTGACCTTATACCCGATTCATACGACAAAAAATTGCTTACGTGTGCAAATTTACATGTAAAGTAAATCTACACACATAAGTAAAAGTTATTTTCATATGCGTTCAGACGAGATTTATGTACTGTTAGTAAATCCTCATATTTTCGTATAAAATAAGGAAATTGACAGATTCAGAATTGTGAATTTTTATAGAAATAGGGTATTTCTTTACTGTTTGGGTAAAGAACAACTTTTGAATGTTCCTCAAAGAAACTAGGCTGGAAATCTGATCCACTAATTTATTGGTACGAAAAAAGGAACTTAATGACTTTAAGGAAAAAGAATGGTATAGGAATTTACACACGAAGAAGGAAAATTTATAAAAAAAAAATTTAAATGTTGGAAAATGTTTGGCCTTGGTCCAAAAGATTGTAGAAGAGCCGTTGGGTGTAAAGGAAAAGGTTACTGTTGCCATCTACTGGTTGACGTCTTCAGCTGAAATAGGACGATTGGAATCTTTTTGGTGTTTGGAAATCTACAGTACATCAAGTGTGCGAGGCCATTATAAAATTAACAGCTTGAATATGATACATGTAATTATGTTTTTTTCACAGTCAATGAAAAGGATGAAGAAAACTACAACAGTGATCGATCTAAAAAATCTTTGAATAATACAAATATGTGAATAGGAAATTAACACGAACCCCTGGATATTAATGATTGAATCATGTGCCAAGGAGGATACTCATGCCTACGTCAATCAATTCTTTATTTCCTTATGCCAAATGACACATCAGACAGATACATGTACATTGTATTATAAACAAGGTATACATATATTCAGATCTTTCTATTATATAATAAATGTTACATATTATAAGCTACGTACAGTTTAATAAATCTTTTCTTTGTTGTGAAGCACTGAACAAAAATTTTCCCAATTTAGACATTTCTTTGACATTTTGAACACTTAACAATTGTATTAATTTAAAGACACTAGGTTTTTAAACATAATACTGTTTGATATATTGGATTCTGAGATCTTGATATACAGGACATTTTAATATAAAATGGAACTCATCTTCTACATCATTTAAATCACATAATAAACATTTCCTGTTATTTCTATTTACATTAACATATCTACCTTCTTCAACCCATAATTTATGACTTAGACAGTCTAAAGCTTGTGATACATTTTTTGTATGCATGTTTAATAGCGAGTGCAGCGAGCTCAATAGACTAACGTGTACGATCGGCAGTATGCTTCTGAGTGATATTAAATTTCCCATTGTAATTAAACAGCATACCTTAAATTCATTGACAATTTCAAGTTCTTTATCCTCGTACATGAATTTTTTTCAGTTATCTTTACATTTCCTTGATTTTTAAACACAACAATTTTTGTTTTTTCAGTGTTAAGTTTCAACTTCCATTCTTGATTATGTAAAAGTAATGAGTCTAACAATTTCTGCAGTGCATCAGCAGATTCAGCCATTAGTACCATATCATCAGCATACATAAGCTACAACATGTTTAGTAAATTGAACTCAAAAGATGGACAGTTGTTTCTTATAAAATGTAATTCACATTCATTAACAAAAAGAGAGAACAATATTGGTGATAACACCTAACCTTGAGGTAGACCAACTCTATTTTCAAAAAATTCAGACAACAAACCATTTGACTTAATACATGATTTAACAATGGTATATAGTGATTCTATTGTTTTTAATAGTTTTCCTTCAATGCCCTGTTTTATTAACTTTACCCAAAGGTTGCTCCTATCTATAAAATCAAATGCTTTTTTATAGTCTATAAAACAACAGTATTCTGCGACTTAATTGTCTGGTAATCCTTGTACGTAAAACAAAAATGGCATCAGTAGTAGAGAAACCTGGTTTAAAACCGAACTGTGCATCTGATAATATAGAGTTTTCCAAATCCCATTTTAATAAACGACTATTTAAGACAGATGTATAAAGTTTTCCTAAGCAACTAGTCAATGTTATACCTCTATAATTATTAGGGTAACTGGGGTCCCCCTTTTTAAATACATGGACTATGTAACCTTGGGCCCACGATTCTGGAAAATAACCAGTACTAAATATAGAATTAAAAAGTTTAACTAGACATGGTACAATATGGTTTTTACATGTAATGAAAAAATCGTTCAAGATACAATCTTCTGCACAACTCTTATTGCGTTTTAATTTGTTAATTGCTTCACATACTTCTTCCCCTGTTCCCTTGTTAGGTCACAGTTAAGCCGATGGTCGGGCGACCAAATTTTTCTGGTCTTGTCGGCTGAAAGAACATGATCGGGCGACACGGAGCAGTCACATTAATTCCTAAGAACACCGATTACTTGGATAAATTACAAAAAAAATCTTTTTTCATTAGAAATGAGCAATATTTTTCATAGATCTATATTCAGTTTGATGACATGAGTAATGTTTGCAAGACAAAATGGCTGAATTTTGTAAGATTGGGACACAATTTTAAAAATTGAGCAAAATTTTGTATAGAATTACATAGAAAACGACAAAAGGCGCATATTAAATCAGCAAAGAAAACTTAAGATTTCTTTATAATTAAGACCTTCTACTGATTCTGATGGTAAAGATTATTATTCTTTTTTTTTCTTCTACTTCCTAGACCGAAAATTTGAGGCCTCATATCTCACTCATTCCTCAACGGATTTTGCTCAAATTTTCAGAGGTTATAGACGTTTATAAATTCTATCAGAATGCTGACTAAAATTTCAAAAAGTCACTTCCGGTTTTGAGTTATTTCCCTTTAAAAGAAAATTTATGGGCTTTCGTTTCCAGACAAAGGCTCAGAGACGGCTAAAGCTGGAGCAGAAATTCTACTGATTTTAGATAGTAGAAGGATTGAAGTTGTGCACATCGGTTTTTGTTTTTCGATTTCTCTATTCAAAATGGCGTTATATAGGGGTCAAAAATTAGAACGCTTAAAAGAACCAAAAATTACTCATATTTTGCTTTTTATCTTCTAAACTAAAAATATTTTGTTAAAATATGTAGAACATAATTTGTGCAGAACTAGAAGATCTGTCAATTGATATGTCAAAAAAGGGCTGACCCCTAAAACAAGGGATTTAGAGGGGCCAAAAGATTTTTCCAGATATCTCAAAAAGTATTGAGAATTTGTTATACATCAAAGAAGCAAAAATGTTGAAAATGCCAAGCTTAATCTAATGAAGTCGTCAGAATACGTTCAGCGTCGTCAATTCCGGCCAAACCGGAAGTAGTAGGAAAACGCGTATTTTTGCCGTTTTTGACAATTTTTTGGGTAACATATGTCTCTGGGAGCTTAAAAATTAATTTTTCGTGCGTCGTCGTCACTTCCGGTCAAACTGGAAGTAGCAAAAAATGGCTTATTTTTGCATTACTTAACATAGCTTTAGAGGATTCAAAGCATTTTTGGGCGTTATTTCTCATTTTTGTAAAAAATGAAAGCTACTTCCGGTCAAACATGACGGAAGACCTACTCGTTGCTTTGCAACGAGCTTTGCTCTAGTTATTTTAGTATTTGTAAATATTATAACTAGGTTGATATGAAAATTTAAATGATAAAATTATTTAGATTGAATTTAACAATTGGGAATTTATAAATACTGTAAATGAAATAATACGTGTAATACCTAAAATACTTAATGCTAAATATATTAAATCTTCATCACCTTAATTCACCTGAGAGCTTACTAAGGCGAAATTGGAATGCTAAATTTTACAGTTTAGGCGAGATGGGAACAAACCCACATAATTGGTTGGCCGACAAAAAAGAGGTCAAAATTGGACAAGACAACAGCCGATGAACTACCGACTGTCACCCGAAGAATCCCATTTTTGCTTAAAAAACCGTCGGCCGTTGGTCGTTGTTGGAAATGTGACTGTGGTTTAACGAATGCTGAGTTTATTGAAATTCCTGTAACATTAACTTATATGTGAGTAGCTTGCCTGAATTAAACACAGAGAAAGGTAGAAAGTCATCAAGAGTTAAACTGTAATGGGGCCCGAGCAATTGATGGAATGCATGTTCGTATCATAGCTCCGCAGCATTCCCAAGGAGACAACTTGAATAGTATGGACACTTCTTATTAACCCTACAGGGCACTTGTTTGCGACCACAGCTATATCTTTAGATACATAAACATAGGTTCTCCAAAAAGGGTGCAAAATGTCCCCTTTTTTGCAAAGTCGAAAATTTATCTCGAAGGAGCTATGGCTCCTTGTTTAGAGTTTTGCCTTCTAGCCACCATGTTTACCAACTGATATTTTACACTCCAGTGAATACACAAACGAAACAACTGATTTAATTATGCAATAAACAACAAAATACATACATAAGTTGATTTGCTGCGTGTTCATGCTCTATGGTTTCTGAAATAAGGTAATTGTGAGACTACTGTTGCAAACAACTCAAGAAAAAAAATGATATTCAAATTCTTTAGATTTATGGACTTGAGAAAAGGGATGGATGAGCAGAGAATTCGTCAGTAAATTCATTTGAGAGAGCTTAGGCTCACTGCGGGTGTGACCTGTCAGATGCCTACTCTCCTAGGCACCGGATCCCACCTTTGGAACTTTTAGGTGCCCGATTTTCTTTTTAGATCAATCACTGTCCGTTATCTTCACCATTTAAATTTAAAGTGCATTGTACATGTGTTTCGGATTCATGTTTCATTCATTCATTATCAGCTGTTTGTGTACCATGTGACCTTTATGTGTAGTGTTATGTATGACGTCACGTTATTGAGTGTTCTTATTAAATGATTAAATTGATCACACGTGTTTTCGATGGCTCGTCTAAACATGGTGTCAGAAGCGGGATCCCAGTAATTTTTCCTGCATATTTAGTGGACAGATAGATTAAGCCGATAACAGAACCATGCCTCGTTTCAACCCCCCGGAGAGTTTTAACTACAGCAACCCGACAGAGTGGCTCGACTGGAAGAAGAGATTTTCGCGCTTCAGAATGGCGTCGAAGTTGAACAAAGATGACCCCGAAGTCCAGATCAGCGCACTCATCTACGCGATGGGTAAGGAGGCAGAGCACATATTTAAGGAATTTCCACCCTCACAATTTTATAGGTTCAAAGTACAAAAACTGCATTTATTTTCATTCAATATACTTTTAACTTTCCATTTATTGCAAAAAATGTATAGGTCACCATATTATTTAAGATGCGAAACATAAATAAACAGAAGTGTATGTCAACATAAAAAATTGTACATTTTTTGTAAACAGTATTGAGAAAAATATGTAAAAACTGGTTAAAATGCATAATTCTGATGCAGAGTGTTCCTAAATACTTCCTACTTAAAAGATACTTTTGAATTGTGAATATCAGGTAAAGTATTTTACAGAAAAGCAAATCCCTGAATGAAGAGACCTTAGAAGGAGTTATTGCCCTTGTAAACATTTTTTAAAGATTGAATAATTGATTAAATATAGAAAATATGCATTTTTTAAATTCTTTAACTAAACAATATTTATCATTACACCTATTGTAAAGCATTCTTCCAAGAGATATTTTTCTATAAGGTATGAATTTAAACTAATTACAGTTTTTGCAAAAACCTATGACATCATAGGAGGGTGGAATTACCTTAAGTCCCTACAGTTCGAAGATGAAGATGATAAGAAGAAGTTTGAGAAAGTCTTCAAGAAATTTGACGAATATTTCATTCCAAAGAGAAATATTATCCACGAGCGAGCCAGATTTCATCAGCGCGCACAGCAACCCGGTGAGTCTATAGAAACTTTTGTAAGAAATCTCCACGAAATTTCTGAGTATTGTGACTTTGCTGACAAGAAGGAGTAGATTAGAGATCGATTAGTGATTGGAATTTCTGAAAAAGAACTCTCGGAGAAACTGCAGCTCAGATCAGACCTGACACTCGAGAAAGCAGTAGAAATTGCGCGGCAATCAGAAATGGTTAAATCACAGATCAAGGACCAGAGTGTGTCAGCTACAAATGTGGAAGCAGTCCGTAAGCATAGTGCTACAAGTCAAAGTCCGAGGAATTTTAACACTGGCAGAGGCAGAGGTCGAGGACACAGACACTCAGGTGGACGTGGTAGACGTAACCATCACACCACAGGACAAGGTCAAGGCAAGTGTAACAAGTGTAATCTACGACATGCAAGGGATCATTGTTTCGCTAAGGGCAATCAGTGCAGACGGTGTCACAAATATGATCACTTTGCCGTGTGTTGTAACCAGAATAGCATAGCGGAAATCGTACATCCAGAACCTGGAGAATTGTATGAGGAATCAGGATTCCTTGGCTCGATCACTACTTGTTATGACGATGAAGCAGCATGGAAGGTGAACCTGAAAGTCTGTGGGAAAACTATACCGTTCAAGATCGATTCAGGAGCAGATACCTCAGTCATGGGTGAATCAACTTACCGTGAGCTTCAGTACCCACCGAAACTGAAATCAGCCAACACTGCTTTGTTTGGGCCTGGAGGAAGAATTGATTGTCCTGGAGTTTTCACAGCTGAGACTAACTTTAAGGACCAAAACTTTGCGTTTCCAATTCATGTTATAAGAGGGACGAGCAACCTTTTAGGACGCTCAGCTGCACACAGGTTTGGACTTATAAAGAAAGTTGACAGTGTTGAATCAAACTTGTTCGGAAGTTTTGGACTAGTGAAATGTGAGCCTGTAAAGATAACTCTTAGAAATGATGCTAAGCCGTACTGTTTAACCACTGCCCGTCGTATCGCATTTCCACTGATGTCAAAGGTAAAAGCGGAATTGAACAGACTTGAGAAAGAGGACATCATCGAAAAGATAGAAAGGCCAACGGACTGGTGTGCGCCTATGGTGCCAGTGCTGAAAAAGAACGGCAATGTAAGGATTTGTGTGGATCTAAAAAAACTTAATGAAGCAGTGAAAAGAGAACATTACATGCTTCTAAATCTTGATGATATCTCACCGAGACTAGCAGGATCAACATTGTTTTCGAAACTCGATGCATCAAGTGGGTTTTACCAAATACCCGTACACCCTGATAGTTTTGAATTGACAACATTCATAACACCTATGGGACGTTATTGCTTTAGACGAGTACCATTCGGAATTACATCGGCTCCAGAAATCTTCCAGCGTAAGATGACAGAATTACTACATGGAATTGATGGGGTGGAGGTTATCATTGATGATATTCTGATTCACGGGAAAACTCGCAAAGAACATGATGACAGGCTGGACACAGTGCTACATAGAATCCAGGATTCGGGACT